>PVIY010053733.1:0-14535 GCA_004026745.1 Myrmecophaga tridactyla | reverse complement strand
AGCGTGTTTTTACAAGGGGGTCTCAATTAGATTGAGTGCCAACTGCTCATCAGAAACCATAGAGGTAAGAAGGCAGTGGGTTGAAATACATAAAGTGCTAAAGGAAAACAACTGTCAGCCAAGAATGGTATATTCTGCTAAATTCACTTTCAAAAATGAGAGAAAGTTTAAGACACTCTCAGATACATAAAAGCTGACACAGTACATCACCTCTGGACTTGCCTTACAAGCAATACTAAAAGAAGTTCTTCAGACTGAAAAGAAAGGACCCACTAGCCAGTGGTTCAAAGCAGCCTCAAGAAATAATGACCTGCGCTAACGGTAACCATTTGAATAATTATAAATGTCAGTATTATTTAGTATTATACTTTTAGGTATGTAATTCCACATCTTACTTCCTATAGGTGCTAAAATGCAAATGCATGAAAAGTAATATGAATCCAGGTTTTTGAGCATACAATATGCAAAGATATAAGTGCTAACCAGTGCAAAAAATGGCAGAGACAGTGGGGTATAGGAAAAGCATGCTATTGAATTTATGTTGGTAACAAACCAAATATGATTGCTATATATGTAGGATGTCAAATTTTTTTTTTTTTAATTTTCCAAGTTCACTCATTAATGTTAGCTCATATCAGTGAGACCATACAGTATTTGTCCTTTTGTTTCTGGCTAATTTCACTCAGCATAAAGTCCTCAAAAGGATGTTAATTTTTTTTTAAGGATGTTAAATTTCAACTTCTAAGAAAATCCAGATAGAAATGAGAAGGTACTCAATATGGTGTAACACAGAAAAGCAAATAGTTATGAAAGTAGGTTTTAATGGAAGTGTGGGACTAAAATGTGTAAAACTTACAAAGCCTAAATAGCAAAATGAAAGAAGAAATTCCTGAATTATCAGTAGTGACTTTAAATGTAAATGGATTAAACTTTCCAGTAAAAAGGCAGAAATTGACAGAATAGATTAAAAAGCATAGCCCAACCCTATGCTGTCTGCAAGAGACTCACTTTAAAGTCAAAAGATACAAGTAGATTCAGGGTGAAAGGATGGGAAAACGATAGCATTCAGAAGTTATAGGTAACTAAAAGATACCTGGGGTGGCTGTACTAATGTTGGGTTAAATAGACTTCAAGTAAAGAACAGTTACAAGTGACAAACATGGTTATATATATATGACAATTCAACTAACAGTTGTAACAATTATAAATATATATGCACGTAACAGCAGAGCTCCCAAATATATGAAGCAAATACTGTCATATTTGAAGGGAGAAATTGACAGTTCTACATTAATAGTGGGAGACTTTAACACACCACTCTCAGTAATGGATAGAACATCTAGTCAGAAGATTAATAAGGAAATACAGGACTTGAACAACACACTAAACCAACCAGACCTAACAGACATATATCGAGCACTGCATCCAAAGAAAACAGAATACATATTCTTCTCAAGTGTACTGGATCATTCTCCAGGATAGACCATATGCTGGGTCACAAAACAAGTTCTCAACGTTGACATCATATAATGTATATTCTCCAACTTCAGTGGAATGAAGGCAGACATAAACAACAGGGAGAACTGGAAAATTCACAAATAGGTGGGAATTTATTATACTCTTAAAAAAACAATAGGTTAAAGAGGAAATCAGAAGCAAAATTAGGAAATATCTTGAGGTGAAGGAAAATGAAAAGTTTTGATGCAGTGAAGGCAGTGCTCTAAATTAGAAAAATTTATAGGTCTAAATTAGAAAAGAAGAAAGACTTCAGAGACTTGTTCTCAAAACTGGAAGAACTAGAAAAAGTAGAGCAAACTAACCCAAAGTGAGCAGAAAGAAGGAAACAAGGTCAGAGTGGAGATAAATGAAAAAGGAAAAAAAATGGATAGAATCAACAAAACCAAAAAATTGTTTCTTTGAAAAGATCAATAAAATCAACAAACCTTTATCTACATTAACAAAGGGAAAAAGAGAGAGGATACAAATAATGAAAATCAGAAATAAAAAAGGAGGACATTATTAAGGACCCTGCTGAAATAAAAGACTATAAGAGGACAAAAAACTGTATATCAATAGAGTAGATAAACTAGATGAAATGGACAAATTTTTAGAAACACACCAACTACCTACATTGACTCAAGAAGAAATAGAAGATCTCAGCAAACCAATACTATTAATTAGATTGACTCAGTAACTCAATATACCCTAACAAAGAAGATCCCAGGACCAGACGGTTTTACGGGGGAATTCTAACCAACATTCCAAGAGTTACCTCCAATTCTGCTTAACCTCTTCCCCAAAAGTAAAGAGCAGGGAATACTCCCTAACTCAGTCTTTGAGCTCAACACCACCCTTTTGCCAAAGTCAGAGAAAGATACATGAGAAAAGAAAACTACAGACCAATATCTCCATGAATATAGATGCAAAAACCCTCTATAAAATACTAGGAAACTGAATCCAACAGTATATTAAAATAATTATATACCATGGTCAAGTAGAATTTATCTCTGGTATGTAAGGTTGTTTCAACATAAAGGATGCAATTAATGCAATACACCACATTAACAGAATTAAGTAGAAACCACAGGATCATCTCAATTGATGCAGAAAAGGCATTTGACAAAATAGAGTACCCTTTCTTGATAAAAACACTTAGAAGTTAAGAATAGAAGGATTGCTAGGTATCTACTCAGAGGACATAAGGGCAAAGACACAAACGGACATTTGCACACCAATGTTTATAGCAGCATTATTTACGATTGCAAGGAGATGGAAACAGTCAAAATGTCCATCAACAGACAGGTGGCTAAACAAACTGTGGTATATACATACGATGGAATATTATGCAGCTTTAAGACAAAATAAACTTACGAAGTATGTAACAGCATGGATGGACCTTGAGAACATTATGCTGAGTGAGACTAGCCAAAAACTAAAGGACAAATACTGTATGGTCTCATTGATATGAACTGACATTAGTGAATAAACTTGGAATATTTCATTGGTAACAGAGACCATCAGGAGATAGAAATAGGGTAAGATATTGGGTAATTGGAGCTGAAGGGATACAGACTGTGCAACAGGACTGGATACAAAAACTCAGAAATGGACAGCGCAATACTACTTAACTGAAATACAATTATGTTAAAGCACTGAATGACGCTGCATGTGAGAATGATAGAGGGAGGAGGGCTGGGGACATAAATGAAATCAGAAAGAAAGATAGATGTTAAAGATTGAGATGGTATAATCTAGGAATGCCTAGAGTGTATAATAATAGTGAAATGTACAAGGTACAATTTTAAAAATGTTTTTGCATGAGGAAGAACAAAGGAATATCATTATTGCAGGGTACTGAAAATAGATGGTAATTAATATTTTAAAATGTCACCTTCTGTGTGAGACTAAAGCAAAAATGTTTATTTGTTACAAAATTTATATTTTGACTAGTGCATTTCCTAATATAACTTATGTAGATAGTTTCATTGAATGCCATAAGTACTTGGAATCTCAGGTAGGACATGAGATTTTGCTTGTTTGTCCAGAGTGATGCCCCGATGAATCCCAGAGTGATTGATCAGTGAGTGGAAAAGTATCTGCAAATCCCCCTTCGGGGAGTGGTGAGAACAGGGAGAAATTCAACTTCCTCAAGTTGAATTCTTGATATTCTCACAAGCAGTGTGGACAACCAAAGCTATAGGCTGAGCCCCCAGTCTTGGGGTTTGTTCATATGAAGCTTAACCCCGCAAAGGATAGGTCAAGTCTACTTAAAATTTAGGCCTAAGAGTCATCCCCAAGAGAGCCTCTTTTGTTGCTCAGATGTGGCCTCTCTCTCCAGCCAACACAACGAGCAGTCTCACCACCCTACCTCTCTCTATGTGGGACATGACTCCCAGGGGTGTGGACCTTTCTGGCAATGTGGGACAGAGATCTTGGAATGAGCAGAGACTCAGCATCAAGGGATTGAGAAAAACCCTAGAATGAGCTGAGACTTAACATCAAAGGATTGAGAAAACCTTCTCGACCAAAAGGGGGAAGAGGGAAATGAGACAAAGTGTCAATGGTTGAGAGAGTCCAAACACAGTCGAGAGGTTATCTTGGAGGTTATTTTTATGCATCAAGTAGATATCATCTTGTTATTCAAGATGTAGTGGAGAGGCTGGAGGGAACTGCCTGAAAATGTAGAGCTGTGTTCCAGTAGCCGTGTTTCTTGAGGATGATGGAATAATGATACAGCTGTCACAATGTGACTGTGTGATTGTGAAAACGTTGTGTCTGATGCTCCTTTTATCTACCTTGTCAACAAAGGAGTAGAACATATGGAATAAAAATAAATAATAGGGGGAACAAATGCTAAAATAAATTTAGTTTGAAATGCTAGTGATCAATGAAAGCGAGGGGTAAGGGGTATGGTAGGTATAATCTTTTTTTTTTCTTTCCTGTGTTTATTTCTTTTTCTGTTGTCTTTTTATTTCTTTTTCTGAATTAATGCAAATGTTCTAAGAAATGATGAATCTGCAACTAAGTGATGATATTGTGAATTACTGATTATATATGTTGTTTTATTTTGTTTTTTTATTTTTAAATAATAAATAAATAAAATTTTAAAAAAAGAATAGAAGGAAACTTCCTTACCATGACAAAGGGCATATATGAAAAGCCCATAACTAACATCCTACTTAGTGGTGACAGACTTAAGCTTTCCCTCTAAGATCAAGAACCAGACAAGGATTTTCACCATCACCAATGTTCTTCAACATTGTACCGGAAGTTCTTGCTAGAACAATTTGATGAGAAAAAGAAATAAAAGTCATCCAAGTTGGAAAGAAGAAAGTGAAACTTTCTCTATTTGCAGATGATATGATCTTATATACAGAAAATCCTGAAAAAGCTATAACAGAGTTCCTAGAGGTAATAAATAGATTCAGCAAAGTGGCAGTGTACAAGATCAACACCCAAAAATCAATAGCCTTTCTCTATACAAGAATGAAAAATTGGCAGAAGAAAATAAGAAAAAAATTACATTCACATTAGCAACTAAAAGAATCAAATATCTAGAAATAAATCTACTAAGGATGTAAAGGTCCTATATACAGAAAACTATAAAACATTTCTAAAAGAAATCAAGGAAGACCTAAATAAATGGAAGTACATCCCGTGTTTACGAATTGGAAAACTAAATGTCAGTAAGATGTCAATACCACCCAAAGTAATTTATAAATTCAATGTATTCCCAACCAAAATTCCAATAATATTCTTTGAAGAAATAGAAAAGTCAACCATGAAATTTATATGGAAAGGCAAGACCCCTGAATAGCTAAAGCCATCTAGCAAAAGAAGAATGAAGTTGTAAGACTCACACTTCCTGACCTTAAAACTTATCACTGTAATCAAAACTGCATGGTACAAGCACAAAGAGAGTCATATAGACCAAAGGAATTGAACTGAGAGCTCAGAAATCAACCCTCACCATTATGGTGAACTGATTTTTGACAAGGTGGTAATGACCACTCAATTAGAAAAAAATAGTCTCTTCACAGATGGTGAATGATGGTGTAGACATATAAATTGAACATGGTATTGCTACAAAAAGGAATGAAGTTGGGAGGCATGCAATGATGTGAATAAACCTTTGGGGCATTTGGTGAGGGAAAATAAGACAGAAACAAAAGAGCAAATATTGTACGACCTCATTTGGAAAATACTTATAAGAAAACTGGGGTCTAGATTGTAAGCTCTTATAGCAGTCACATTTAGTCCTGAGTGGTAATTTATATTTCTGGATTTTGAGGGGCTTTTTAATGTATGTATAACCTGGTATTTAGAAATAAGAATGAAGCCGATGGGGTTGGGATTAAGATAATTCAGAATACATGAGCAAAGAAGACATTGCTTACATTTTAGGACTTCACCTACTCTTTGAGACCAAAAGATGAAAGGTTTATTTTGTCCAGAACCTAAATTTTCTGTAGCACCTAATCTAACTCAACCTGCCTGGATAGATCATTTAAACAATCCAAACACAGGGATGCCAGAATAGGATGAGATCTTATGATCCTGTATAGCCGTATGTAATGGCTAGATACATCCCAGAGTATATTAAGCAGATAATCAAAAAGTATTGGCAAAGTCCCTTGAGAGATGGGAGAAAAATTATAGAACTATGAAGCTTTACTACCAGGGAAACTCTGGCTACTGTGTCGAACATCAGGGGCACCTAAATCAATAGGCCAAGTCCTTGAGCTTGAGGCTAGCTTATGTATGTAAGGAAGAAGTTTAGCCTACCTATGGGCATGTCTAAGAGTCACCTTGAGAGGACCTTTTTGTTGCTCAGATGTAGCCTTTCTCTCTCTAAGTCCAACTCTGCAAGTGAAACCATTGCCCTTCCCTCTACGTGGGACATGACATCCAGGGATGAAGGTCTCTCTTGCAGTGTGGGAAATGACTCCCAGGGATGAGCCTGGCCCTGGCATCATGAGATCAACAATGCCATCCTGACCAAAAGGGGGAAAAGAAGTGTAACAAATAAGGTATTGGTGGCTGAAAGAGTTCAATTAGAGTCAAGAGGTTACATTGGAGGTCACTCTTATGCATGCTTCAGTTAGACATTGCTACCCATCATAACTTGTTAACCCCCAACCAAAACCATTCCTGTCAATCCTAAAGAATACCTAGGGCATTATATAAAATTTTACAAAGATTCCATGCACTAGGGTACCTTTTCAAAACCTAAACATCCAGATAGGTCCCTGAAGCACTTACAACCTGAAATGCAGAGGGGCCAGCCCTTCCAGAAGAGCAAGTAGTTCTATTCCCCTATCCTATATTATGAACAGCCCCATCCAACATGAAAAAGTTAGCATGGGAAAAGCCCAAATACTTCTAAAGAGTGGGAGAAAGATGAAAGGTGATGGTGGAGTTATACGAAGAAGGGAGGTTTTAACAAATGAGTATGGTTGCTGAATCATTATACTGATATTTCTTTTAGCCTCTAGTACCTTAGAGCAGCTAGAAACCGAAACCTAAAACTGTGGAAGTGTAACCCATGCCAGACTCTGAAATCTGTTCTACAGTCTATTGTTGTGATGTACTTTGAAATTTATTGCTTTTATGTATATATGTTATTTAAAGAGCAGGAGGAATATAGCAGGTCTCCAGTATCTTGGAGCAGCTAGAAGAAAAAACAAAAAATTGTGGAACTGTAACCCATACCAAACTTTAAAATTTAAAAAATCTACTTACTAAAATGTACTTGGAAATTTGTTGTTTTTTTGTATATATATTTCACAATTTAAATTTAAAAAATTTTAAAATCAATATATGAAAACAAAAAACAAGCACACAAACAAAAAAACAGTCTCTTCTACAGATGGTGCTTGGAAAATTGGATCTCCATTTGAGAAAAAAAAAGATGGAGGACCTGTACATCATATCATATACAAAAATCAACTCAAAGTGAGAAAAAATCAACTCAAAATGGATCAAAACTTCAATGTAAGAGGTGGAATTATCAAACTCCTAGAAGAAAACATATGGAACCATCTTTAAGGAACTTGTTAGGCAATGGTTTCTTAGACTTTATACCCCAAGCCCAAACATCAACAACAAAAATAGATGAAATTAAAAACTTTTGTTTCTCAGAAGTCATTATCATGAAAGTAAACAGACAATCTACATAATGGGAGAAAACATTTGGAAATCACTATCCAATAAAGGATTAATATCTACATTGTATAAAGCAATCCTTCAGCTTAACAATAAAATATAACAGCCCAATTAAAAAATGTGTCAGGGCAGGCAATGGTGGCTCAGTGGCAGAATTCTCACCTGCCACGCCAAGAGACCCAGGTTTGATTCCTGGAGCCTGCCCATGCCAAAAAAAAGTGCCACAGACTTGAACAGAGATCTCTCCAATGAAGATACACAAATGGCCAGAAAGAACATGAGCCATCAGGGAAGTGCAAATCAAAACCACAATGAGATACTATTTCACACCCATTAGAATGGCTACTATTTAAAAAATGGAAAAGAACATATATTCGGAAAGAATATGGAGAAATAGGAACACTCATTTGTTGCTGGTGGTGATATAAAACGGTGCAGCTGCTGTGGAAAACAGTCTGTTGGATCCTCAGAAAAAGTATAGAATTACCCATGACTTGGCAATACCACTACTATGTATATACCCAAAGATTTTAAAGCAGGTACTCAAACAGATATTTGCACACTGATGTTCATAATGGCATTATTCATTATTACCAAAAGATGGAAGCAACCCAAGTGTCCAACAACCGATGAATGGATAAACAAAATGTGGTACATATATACAAAGAAATAATACTCAGCTTTAGAAAGGAATGAAGTCCGGATACATGCAACAACATGGATGAAACTTGAAGACATGCATGTTGAGTGAAATAAGCCAGTTACAAAATGACAAATATTGCATGATCTCACTGATATGAAATTATCAGAATAAGCAACCTTATGGAGTCAGAATTTAGAATATAGGTTAACAGGGGATGGGATGAGGATAGGTGTTCTAGTTTGCTAGCTGCCAGAATGCAATATACCAGCAATGGAATGGCTTTTAAAAAGGGGAATTTAATAAGTTGCTAGTTTCCAGTTCTAAGGCTGAGAAAATGTCCCAATTAAAACAAGTCTACAGAAATATCCAATCTAAGGCATCCAAGGAAAGATACCTTGGTTTGAGAAGGCCAATGAAGTTCAGGATTTCTCTTTCAAGTGGAAAGGCACATGGTGAACACAGTCAGGGTTTCTCTCTCATCTGGAAGGACACATGGTGAACACAGTCAGGGTTTCTCTCTCAGCTGGAAGGACACATGGTGAACACAGTCAGGGTTTCTCTCTCAGCTGGAAGGACACATGGCAAACATGGCGTCACCTGCTAGCTTCCTCTCCAGCTCCCAAGGAGGCATTTTCCTTCTTCATTTCCAAAAGTCGCTGGCTGGTAGACTGTCTGCTTCAAGGTGTTGTGGCGTTCTCTGCTTTCTCAGATTCTCTCCCATTCTCCAAAATGTTTCCTCTTTTATAGGACTCCAGTAAAGTAATCAAGACCCACCCAAATGGGTGGAGACACATCTCCACCTAATCCATCTTAACAACCACTCTTGATTGAGTCACATCTCCAGGGAGATGATCTAATTACAGTTTCAAACATACAGTACTGAATAGGGATTAAAAGAAGTGGCTGCCTTTACAAAATGGGATTAGGATTAAAACATGGCTTTTCTAGGGTACATACATCCTTTCAAACTGGCACAATAGGGAATGAGAAGTTAAAGCTTAGACTATGGAAATTTTTTGGTGATGAATGGTACTGTTTGTGGTGCAATACTGTGAATGCAATTAATAGCACTGAAATATATATCTGAATATGATTAAAAGGGGAAATATATATGGTACCAGAATAAATTTTTTTAAAAAATCCATGGAATGACAGTACACAAACTGTGAGCCTTATATTAAACCATGAACTTTAATTAATAGTACAGTTGTAAAAATGTGCTATCATCAATTGTAACAAATAATCCACACCAATTCAGGGTGATGTGTGGGAATCCTGTATTTTATGCATGATTGGTCTGTAAATCAACAACTGCTTTAATAAAAATAAAAATTCCAACAGTCTTCTTTGTAAAAATGAAAAAGCCAATCATGAAATTTATATGGAAGATTAAGCTAATAGTAAATGTCATTTTGAAAATGAAGAATAATTTTAGAGGACTCACAGTTCTTGATCTTAAAACTTATTACAAAACTATAGCAATCAAAACAGCATGACCCTAACACAAGGACAGATATTTAGACCAATAGAATCTAATTGAGACCTCAGATATAAATTCTCCTATCTAAGGCCAACAGATTTTTTTGACAAGGGTGCCAAGTCCACTCAATGGGAAAAGAATAGTCTCTCTAAAAAAAATTTGCTGGGAAAACTGGATATCCATAAACAAAATAATGAAAGTGGACCCTTACCACACAAAATAATTTGAAAAATTATTTTGAACAGATCAAAGATCTAACTATAAAAACAAGAACTACAGAAATCCTAGAAAAAAACACAGGGAAGCATCTTCAAGATCTTGTGGTAGGCAACAGCTTCTTAGATTTTACAGCCAAATCATGAGCAATAAAAGAAAAATAAATAAATAAGACATCATCAAAGTTAAAAACTTTTGTGCATAAAAGGTCTTTATCATGATGGTAAAATGATAACTTATAGAAAGGGAGAAAATATTTGGAATCTACATACCTGATAAGGGTTTAATATCAAGAATATATAAAGAAATCCTAGAATTCAACAACAAAAATACAACCCAATTAATAAATAGGCAAAAGACTTGAATAGACATTCCAAAAAAAGACACATCAATGACCACAAAGCATATGAAAAGATGCTCAAAATCATAAGCTATTAGGGAAATGCAAACCAAAACCATGAGATGCATTTCACACCCAGTAGAATGGTAGCTATTAAAAAGTGGAAAATAACAAGTGTTGGAGAGTATATGAAGAAATAGGAACACTCATTTATTTTTGATAGGGATGTAAAATGTTGCAGTCACTGTGGAAGATGGTTTGGCAGTTCCTTAGAAAGTTAAGTATAGAATTACCATATGACCTGGCAATTCCACTTCTAGGTAGATACCCTAAAGAACTGAAGCAAGGACTCAAACAGATATTTGTAGATCCATGTTTAGAGCAAGTTATTTACAATTCCCAAAAGACAGAAGCAACTAAGTGTTTAATGGATAAACAATGAATGGATAAACAAAAAGTGGTAACTGCATATAATAGAATAGTATTCAACCATAAAATGAATGAAGTTCTGACACCTGCGACCACATGGATAAACCTTGAAGACATCATGTTGAGAGCAATGAGCCAGACACAAATGGAAAAATATTGCATGATCTCACTATTAGGAAATAAATAAATTAGGAAATTCATAAGGCCCCAAATTAGAACATAGTTTACCAGGGGCCATATTGAGGGTAGGGAATGCAAGGTTAATTATTAATTGGTACAAAGTTTCTATATAGGGTAATGGAAAAATTGTGGTAATGATTGGTAGCGATGTTAATCCAACATTGTGTGAACGCAATTAACAGCACTGAATTAAATATTTTAGGCTGTATAAATGCTACTAGAATAAAACTTTTTTTTAAAAAAAAACAGGCATTGACAACATGTAAGCCCTAATGTAAACCACCGATTACAGTTAATAGTACAATTATAATATATCTCTCATCAATTGTAACAAATGTACCATACCAATGCAAGGTATTAATAATAAGGGTGAGGGTATATGGGAACTCTGTACTTTCTGCATGATTTTTCTGTAAATCTACAATATCTCTAATAAAAAAACAATTAACAGAATTAGTGACCTCTGGAGCCCCAGGAAGAGTGAGAAATAGTGAGGGCAGAAAAGAATATTTGAAGAAATAAAAACTATATCCCTACAGATCTAATACTCCTAGTAAATGTCAAGCAGAGCAGATCTTAATAAAATCATTGCAAGACCCATTATCATAATCAAATTGCTAAAATCCCTTGATAAAGGCAAAACCTTAAGAGTGTCCAGAAGATGGAATATTTTATACAGAAAATAAAAACTAAGAATAACATCACACTTCTCATTAGAAGTTGCAGAAGCAGAAGACGACGGAATGATACTTGTAACATGTTGAAAGAAAATAACTATCAATTTACAATTATATACCAAAAGAGAATAGCTTTCAAATATGAAGACAAAATACAGTCTTTGGTACAGTCTTTTGTGTCTTGAATAAGAAAGTTAACAGGAAAGCCAAGTGTAAAGAGCAAACCTGTATCAGTCTTTAGTACTCATGAAGAAGAAACAGTAGATTGTGGAGCCTAGGTTCAGGAGCAACTGGCAGAGAAGTAGGACCCCATGGCAGAGCTGGAAGAGGCTGCAGATCTGCTCCACTCCCAGGAGGGCCACTTGGAGTGACCTAAAACAGATGCCCTGCTTGCCAGTTATTTTTCCTACATAAAACAAACCACTTAAAGGGGATGGGAGGGACAGGAAACTTGGGTTATGCAATATATTTGTTTAAAAATTGAGATCATACTAAGAGTATTTAAGTCCAGGGTCCAGGGGGAAAACTGCTATTGTATGCTATGAGCTATGTTCAAAAGGAAACCATGAGCACTACCACAGCAACAGCAGAGTAAATAATGGAGAGAGGGACAAAAGTAAGAGGAGGTTTAGATTTCCTATGTGGTGAGGGTGTGTTTATTGGTTTTCTATCTTTTGGGAACAATGAAATTATCTAAAATGGAGAATGTTGATGGACTGTGGACTTTGGGCACTCTACATGATGCCTAATGAATGCAGGCAGCTGAAGGATGCGCTGACAGAGAAGTAAATTGGTGAAGGACGGTGTATACCTATGAACAAAGGTTGTGCTGCTACAAAAAGTAACAATGTCGTGAGGCATGCAACGATGTGAATGAATGTTGGGGACATTTGGTGAGAGAAAATAATCCAGAAACAAAAGAACAACAATGGTATGGTCACCCTTAGAAATTGCTTATAAGAAAACAGAGGCCTAGGTTGTAAGCTTGTAGAGCAGACACATCAAGTCTGGAGTGGTGGTTATTATTTCTGGATTTTGAGAGGCTGTTTTATATATATAACCTGTTATTTAGAGATAAAAATGAAGCTGAACAGGTTGGAGTTAAGGTAATTCAAAACATAGGGGTAAGGAAGACAGGATCTAAATTTTAGAACCACACATACTCTTTGAGACCAATGGAAGAAAGGTTTATTTGATCTGGAACTGAAATTTTCTGTAGTACATAATCTAATTCGACCTATCTGTATAGCTCATTTGAACAACTGAAACACAGGAAGCACAGAATAAGAAAGAGGTCCTTTAATCCTGTATAGATTATTATAATGCATGGAGATATCTTAGAGTATATTAACCCAGATAATCAAATAGTATTGGCAAAGTCCCTTGAGGGAGGGGGGACAGGCTATGGAACTATTAGACCTTACCATCAGGGAATCCCCTGATACTGTGTCAAATCTTGGGGATACCCAAATCAATAAGCCATGCCCTCAATCATGAGGCTTACTCTTGTGAAGCTTATGGAGGTAGCATAGAAGATTGAACTACCTATAGGCATGCCTAAAACTTACTTCTGGAGGACCTGTTGTTACTCAGATGTGGCCTCAGTCTCTCTAAGCCCAACTCTGCAAGTGAAATCATTGCCCTGCCCCCTAAGTGGAACATGATATCCAGGGGTGAAATTCTCCCTGGCCATGTGGGAGAGAACTCCCAGGGATGAATCCAGAACTGGCATTGAGGGATCAACAATTCCATCCTGACCAAAAGGGGGGAAAGAAGTGTAATTAATAAAGTATCAGTGGAAGAGATAGTTCAAATAGAGTCGAAAGGCTATTCTGGAGGTTACTCTTATGCAAGCTTCAGGTAGACCTTGCTACCTATCATAACCTGCCAACCCCCAACCAGGACCATTCCAGCCAATCCTAAAGAACACCTAGGGCGATATATAAGATTCCACAAGTTTCCAGGCACTAGATTAACTTTCCAGAAACCTACAACCTCCAGATGAGTCCCTGGTCCAAATAAGTCCTGAAACCTAGCCCAGCCTCTCCAGAACATCAGATTGTTCCATCTCCCTACCCCATATTAGTGACAGGCCCTTCCAATATAAAAAATTTAGAATTTCCATAGCCCAAACAACCCCAAAGAGAGGTATAGAAAGAACAAAGGTGATGGTGAAATTATTACATAGAAGATAGGACTTAACAAATGAACATGAATGCTGAATCATTAAATTGATATCTCTTTTAGTCTCCAGTATTTTAGAGCAGTCAGAAGTAAAAACCTAAAATAGTGAAATCGTAACCCATGTCAAAGTCTGAAATATGTTCTACAACTAATTGTGTTACTGTGCTTTGAAATTTATAGCTTTTTTGTATATATGCTATTGTTCACAAAAAAAGAAGAAAAAAGTTGACTGTGATGATGAAAAAGTATTTAAGCCCTCTAGCCTCCTATATTCTAGAGCAGCTAGAAGGAAAAATATGAGAGGATCATATGGTAGCCCATGACAATCTCTGGGATCTATCCCATAACCACTTTTTGAAGAGTGCTTTGAAAACTATTGCTTTTTTATTTCTTTGCTTTGGATACATTATACAATAAAAATGCTTAAAAAAATTGAGATCATACTGAATAGCATTTGCCCTGTCCTTCCAAATAATTTGAAAGTTTCTCTGTGTCATAATACATATGTGCTGGTTTGAAAGAAAGTATGCCCCCTAAGAAAAGCCATGTTTTGATATAAATCCCATTTCATAAAGGTAGAATAATCTCTATTCAATACTGTATATTTGAAACTGTAATGAGATCATCTCCCTGGTTGATGTGATTTAGTCAAGAATGGTTGTTAAACTGGATTAGGGGATGACATGTCTCCACCCATTTGAGTGGGTCTTGATTAGTTTCT
>PVIY010053732.1:0-14550 GCA_004026745.1 Myrmecophaga tridactyla | reverse complement strand
TTTTTCTCTATTATCATTTTATTTCTTTTTCTGATGTCTTTTTATTTCTTTTTCTAAATCGATGCAAATGTTCTAAGAAATGATGAATATGCAACTATGTGATAATATTAAGAATTACTGATTGTATATGTAGAATGGAATGATATCTTAATGTTCTTTTGTTAAGTTTTTTAATTAATAAAAAAGTTTATAAAAAAAACAAACAAACCATAGCTGACATCCTTTTCTCCTTTCTCACTATCCCGGAGACCTGTACAGACCATGGTTTGTGAATTCTCCAGGTTCTTGCAAGGTCCCAAGTGTCCATTTTCTGGTGTCTGTGCCTCTACCACCTCTCTTTCTATTGTTCCTTGGATATTTCTAAAAGTCACTCCACTTCCATCCCTACCTCAGCCACCAGTGAGCGTATCCTGGATAATTCACTTAAACTTTCATCAGAGTTGCTTGTTTACAGCCTGCCCCATGGAATTTGGACTTGGTCCTTCCCATGTAATGTAACAAATTCTTATAAAAATCTCATAATATTCAGAAAAAGATACTAATACAATTAGTATTGGGAAAATACTAATACTAGCAGATGACACCGTGTCCACCATGTGCCCTTCCAGCTGAGAAAGAAACCCTGTATCCACCATGTGCCTTTCCACTTTAGAGAGAAAAACCCTGAACTTCTTCTTGAGTCAAGGTTATCTTTACCTGGATGCCTTAGATTGGACATTTCTATAGACTAGCTTTAATTGGGACATTTTCTTGGCCTCTGTATTGTAAACTTGTAACTCATTAAATTCCCCCTTTTAAAAGTCATTCCATTTCTGGTATATTGCATTCCAGCAATAGCAAACTACAACACCTCTATACTCTTTAAGAATCGCTGACATCAATGGAGTCATTTCTATGGGAGAGGCCAAATCTGAGGAAAGCCAACAAAATTATCTTGGCATCTTGGAGTTCATAGTAAAACCAGAGAAGTAGAGAGTAGAGTACCAGATTATTGTTTTGACTCTTCAGGCCTGGGTTATGGGTGCAACATAATCCTAATGCAATGCTCTGACATATGTGTGGGTATTTATAATTAATCTTCAAGTTAAATGATTCATTCCCACTTTTCCAGCTAATTTGCACAGGAAATTATCACTTTAATTTCGCACACTTATAGCAGTAATATGGTCATGCCATTTTAATTGCTTCATGACTACAAAAAGGAAGATGGAAAAACATGAATGAATCTTACAAACGGGAGCTCTGAAGTAAAAACTATGACTAAATGAGTTGAATACGCCTCTTCTGGCAAACTGTTACTTTAAAACTTGTTCGTAGGTGTTTTTTTTAAAATCCAAATAAACCATAAAAGAGCTAAAAGGGAGCATGGGTATTATTTTTGAGTTTTTTAATTTTTCCTAAAGGAAATCACAAAAACACATACAGTCAGGTTTATTTTACTTCTCTTTATATATATGGCAGTGAGAATTTACGATGCACTCCAGAAAGACTGACAGGTGGAGACCAATATTCAGGCAATCAGCTCCCAAGACATTTGATTACAGTATGTAAGATGTGGACATTATGGACTTCAAGGTGCTAAGAAAAGGATCAGATCCCATGATGGAAAGCCACTCAGGAACAGAGTTCAGCTTCTCAGTGTAAAACAAGCATTAAAGTTCTAATTGTTTATTTTTCATAATGATCACTTTTTATAGTAGAAACCAACAGGAGAAAATCACAAGAACAAAAAACACAGTAAGTTTCTTTACCTTAAGGGAAGAACAATTATCCCCACCTCCAGCATTTGGAAGGAATTCCTTGGGTCAGGATCCAATGAAAATATGGTGAAGGACAGGAATTAACCACCCACTGTACTTAAGCAGTCCCTCTGCTGGGCTTCTGCAACTCCTGAAGCTTTCTGAGATCTGACCTGGGAACACTGGCTTGCACTGGTGACAATTTCAGCTGGAAGTGTGAGCCTGTACATGTCATTCTCCTTGAGACCCCCCAAATGCACTAACAAACTGTGTACATCTTCTGCTGACAGGGCAAAGGTGATACCAAACAAAGGCGGTGATTCTCCACCAATGTCACAAATGAACAATTCATGAGACTTTGGGGTTTCCAAAAGGGAAAGAGTTTATTTCCAGGCTTGAGGCAGGATAACAGATGTCCCAACAGCCCTAAAATCTGTCTCTCAGATTCTAGAGGCTTCAAGGCTTATATGGATTAAAACAAGGGGAGATGAAAGTTTTATTGTTAGATTAGTAAGTATGCACAGGGCTGAGAATAGGCTAGAACAACCATTACAATAGTAAGTGTACACAAGGCTGATATCAGGCTAGAATAACAAATACAATAGTAAGTACAAATAAGGTGAGATTAGGCTAGAATAACCATTTCAGTAGTAAGTGTAAGCAAGAACACTTTACAAATGTAAAGGAACAAAATGGAGCTGAACCCAGTTAATGGCTGACAAGTTCTTCTATTAACACTAAGGCTTTTGCTCTTACAAGTTACTTTGAGACAGAGACTGGATAAATAGAGTAACAGCTCTTATAATCACAAAAGTACAAGATAAGAACTATTACAAACATTATCATATACCAGGGCAGCTGAATAATAGTTCAGAGATTTCAGGTATTTTTCTCTCACTACTCTAATCTATCAGAAAGGAAAAAGAAAAGGAATATTTATATAATGATTTGCTAGTCATAATCATACCTTAAACCTTAACTTCTCATTTACAATTCCTTCCTCTCATTTGGTAATTCTCTTACCCTTGAGGAGTTTCCAGATGATGACTCTGCTAATTTCTTTACACTGAAAAGGGGCATTTACATTATTGGGCAGAGGGATGGAACTGATTGCTGTTTTTGGAAAGACCAGTATTTCTGGCTTTCAGGGCTCATCTGGCATAGAAATAGTCTGAGGGCTTTAAGTCTCTAAAAAACAAATTTAAGTAAAATTTTCATAAAGCCCAGGGTATTCTTGAGGATTTTCATGAATACCATTTGTTGGAGCTTGAATATTGTGGCAGTTTGCAATATTTGTAGAAACTTGCATAAGGGTAATCTCCAGAATGAACTCTTGATTTGATCTGAAATCTCTTAGTCATTTAAACTCTATTTCTTGCCCCTGGGGGAGCTTCATGAAACAAGAAGCCTGGGGAGAAAGCTAGCAGATGTCGCCATGTTCACCTTGTGCCATTCTAGTTGAGAGAGAAACCCTGAATGTCATCAGCCTTCTTGAACCAAGGTATTCTTTCCCTGGATGCCTTAGATTGGATATTTTTATAGCCTTGGTTTAATCTGGACATTATCATGAGCTTAGAACTTTAAACTTGCAACTTAATAAATTCCCCCTTTTAAAAGCTATTCTGTTTCTGGTATATTGCCTTCCAGCAGCTAGTAAACTAGTTTGGTCATCCAATCCCGTAATGCCAGGGCCAGGCTCATCTCTGGCAATCATGCTCCATATTGTTAGGGCCAAGTTTATCCCTGAGAGTTATGTCCCATGTTGCCAGGGAGACTTACATCCTTGGAAGTCATGTTCCATGGATGGAGGAGGTCAGAGTTTGGCTTAAAGAGAGAGAGACCACATTTGAGCAACAAAAGTGGTTCTCTGGGAATGACTCTTAGGTGTTAGTTATAAGTAGTCTCAACTTCGCCATTTCAGAACTAAGTTTCATAAGGATAAGCTTCAAGATCTATGGCTTGGCTCATTAAATTTGGAGTCCTTTTTGCTTAAGAGAATATCAGGAATTCTCTAGGTGAAGAAGTTTAATAATTTTATATTTTCTCCAGTTCCTCAAGGGACTTTGCAAATACTCCCTCATCTTCGGCTCAAAATACTCTGAAAAGCATCAGGGTATAATGCATTGTACCCTGTACAGAATATTAAAATTGTATTCCTTATCCTATGTTCTCTATCAAATTAAGCTGAATTACATTTTTTTCATAAGCTGACCAGACAGCTCAAACTAGGTGGTATGCCACAGGGGATTCAAATTTTGGACAAAATAAGCATCTTTTTTTTGGTCTCACACAAAAGTAAAAGTCCCAAAATATAAACAGTATTATCTTTTACACTGTATTCAGATTCATCCCTGTCCTAACCAGACAGCTTCATTCACATTTTTAATTGAAATCTGATTTCTTTCTCAGTCTCTTTAACAGTTGCTGTTTTGAACAATGCTGACACGCAGAGCTGGAGAATTCTATTTTTGAGTCCTAGGTGTCACACAGATACTTAAATTCCAGGGAACTACAAGGTTATACAAAGGACAAAGCATCTTAGAATTTAGAAATAACAGTTAAAACTCAAAAGTAAATGTGATTTCTGTAAGAGCTTACAATTTAAACCCTAATTTTCTGATACACATTTTTAAATGAAGTCACTTTCAGAAATTATTTAACAATTGTCTTACACTGAAAAACCATAACAGAAGTTTTGCCTTGTTTCACCTTTGCACATTTACCAAAGTTATGTTTATTAACAGATAGAAATATAATTTATATATTTGCTCTGCCCCTCTTTAAAAATCTCTCCTTTGTGTAGATGAAATTCTGACCTATAGCTACCACATATACATTTAGAGAAGCTTTACAGCAAAGCAGTGTGACTGACAAGTAAATTTGGCTGTATCCATGATCTGTAGCCTTTATCTAAGAATAACTAAAACCATGACTAAAAACATCATACTTTATCTGACATCAAACAGATTGGTATCAGGATAGAATATGGACTGTGAAAACATTGTCAAGTCCTTAGGAATTTTATACAATCTCAGTATATGGATAACATTTTACCCTTACCAATACAGCTAACAAAATGTCCTTTAACCACTATAATATTTCCTAAACACCTCCTATATAATATGTTAAACTATTTTAGCAACTGATTTTACAAGATAAGAAAACAAATCCTTTGTAAGAGTTTTCCCTTAAAAATGAGATGAACTGTCTTCTGAAATAAAGGAAGATAAACCTACCAGAAACATTAAAAAGGATATTCCTCTGATGCAAAATCTTTGTCTTTGAGACAGAGTACTTGGATATTTAAGAAAATCTTTTAAAAACTCTTCTTTAAGAACAGACTAATAACAGATGAGTAAACAAATATGAATGAAAAATAAATAAATAGTAGGAGGTGTTCTAGTTTATTAGCTGCTGGAAGGCAATATACCAGAAACAGAATAGCTTTTAAAAGGGGGAATTTATTAAGTTGCAAGTTTAAAGTTCTAAGCTCATGATAATGTCCAGATTAAACCAAGGCTATAAAAATATCCAATCTAAGGCATCCAGGGAAAGAATACCTTGGTTCAAGAAGGCTGATGACATTCAGGGTTTCTCTCTCAACTAGAATGGCACAAGGTGAACATGGCGACATCTGCTAGCTTTCTCCCCAGGCTTCTTGTTTCATGAAGCTCCCCCAGGGGCAATCGCCAAAGGTCTCTGGCTATGTGGGCTCTTGTGGTTTTCAGGGTTCTCCCTTGGCTTTCTCGTGGCTCAGCAGCTTTCTCCAAAATGTTTCCTCTTTTGAAGGATTCCTCTTTTGAAGGATTCAAGACCCACTTGAAATGGATGGAGTCACATCTCCCTGTAATCAAAGATTAATACCCACAATTGAGTGAGTCACATCTCTGTGGAGATAATTTAATTGTTTCCGACCTACAGTACTGAATAGGGATTAAAAGAAATGGCTACTCCCACAGGAAGGATGAGGATTGAAATGTGTTTTTTTCAAACTAGCACAGGGGGATGGGGTAAATAAATTGGGTAGAATGAAATACTAGTGGCCAATGAGTGGGAGGGGTAAGTTGTGTGTGGAATGAATGAGTTTCTTTACTTGTGATTGTTTTGTTGTATTTCTTCTCAGATCAGTGTAGCTTATTTGTGTGTTTCTAGGAATTTGTCCATTTCATCAAAGTTGTCTATTTTGTTGGCATATAGTTGTTCATAATATTTTCCAGTGATTTTTTTTATTTCTTCAGGATCCATGGTAACAACCCCCATCTTATTTCTGATTTTTAAAAATTTGCATCCTCTCTTTTTCCTTTGTCAGCCTAGCTAGGAGTCTATTAATTTTATTGACTTTCTCAAAGAACCAACTTTTGGTTTTATGGATTCTTACTAATTTTTTATTCTCCAATTCATTTAATTCTGCTTTAATCTTTGTTATTTGTCTTCTCCTATGTACTTTGGGGTTAGTTTTTTGTTCTTTCTCTAGTTCCTCCAGGTGAGCAGTTAAGTCCTTGATTTTTGCTCTTTCTTCTTTTTTCATATAGGCATTTAGGGCAATACATTTCCCTCTCAGCACTGCCTTTGCCATATCCCATAAATTCTGATATATTGTATTCTCATTTTCATTTGTCTCCAGATAATTAAAGATTTCTCTAACAATTTCTTCCCTTTACCCACTGGTCATTTAAGAATGCATTGTTTAATCTCCATATATTTGTTAAAACTGATTAGTATGTGTCCTGGAATAGTCCTATTTGGATTTATTCTATTTGGGGTTTGTGTGGATTCTCTGATTTGCATATTCATCTTTTTGAGGGTTGGGAAGTTTTTCCCCATTATATCCTCAACTAATCTTCTTGGCCCTTTACTATTCTCCTTTTGGGACACTGATAATTCTTATATTTGTGTGCTTTGTGTTGCCCATTATTTCCTTGGGATCCAATTCAAATTTTTCCATCTTTTTGCCATTTGTTCTTTTGTGTGTTCAGAATCAATTGTCCTGTCTTCTAGTTTGCTTGTTCTTTCTTCTGCATCTTCAAATCTGCTGTTGTATGTCTCTAGTTTATTTTTTATTTGACCTCCATATCTTTCATCTATGTGATATCTGATATGTTAATATTTATTCTTTCAAAATTTTCTTTATACTATTTTAGTGTCTTCTTGATATTCTTCATGCCATTAGCCAATCCACTGAATTTGTTTAGTAGAATTGTATGAACCTCTTTGATCACTTGTTCCCAAATCTATATCTCCTCTTCTGTTTTAATTTCATCATTAGGCTTGGCTATATTTGTCTGCATCTCATATGCTTTGTGATTTTCTGTTGCCTTCAAGATGTGTGATTATTTTGATAGGGTTACTCTGGAAATTGATTTCCCTCTGTAGGCTTAGTCTTCAGTTTTGTATTTATGGTATGGGCATGGTACAGTATGTGGGGTGTGTCACAGAGTGCAGCAGTGCAGTGGCTGGGCAAGATGCAGGGTTAGGCTCAAGGTGGGACTGTTACATTGGTGAATGGGAGGATGGAGTGTGGTGCACAGGGTTGTGGGAGTGGTGATGCAAGACCTTTGGGTGCAAGATGCAGCTTGAAGCACAGGGGCAGGGTACAACATGGTGGACATGGAGGGAGAGTGCAGCAGGAGGCAGAATGAAGAGTTGTGCAGGTGCATGGTGCATAGGGTATAATGGTGTTCATTAGGGTAGGGCATGAGGAGTGGGAGTTTGTGGTGTGGGTGCATGGGAGTGACTGTGTGGGCAAGGCAAATATGCACATGTGGAGCATGGCAGATGTGGGGGACAGGGTTTGGGGCACAGATGTTGGGGTGCAAGGTGTCACATGTGGGGAGTTCTGGGGTGGGGGTGGATGCATATTTGCACAGGGGTTCTGGGATATGGATGTGTACATGCACGGGGGTCTGGGTGCAGGGTTTGTGGCAAGGTGTCTGGGCTGTGGGTGCCCATTGCATGGGTGAGGGTTCAGGCATGTGTGTGTGGTGGGGGGAGCATGAGCTCAGGTGAATGGGGCATGTTTGCTCCAGTGTGCAGGGGCAGAGCTCAATTGTTTGCATGCATGGGGTCAGGCAGAGGGCCAAGATGGAGGTGATTTGTGTGTGCAAGGCAGCAAGAGTGTGTGTGTGGCAAGATTATCAAATAAGTGCCTGCCAGGAGTTGTGGGGAGGTAAGGTGGCAGGTGCTTCTTGATGGGGGTTATGGGTGTGATGGGTGTGAGGGTGTGCATGTGAGTGGGGTAGAGGGGGCTGGGCTGGGCATGTGCACCTATGTGCAACCTGGGTGCATGGATGCAGGGGCTGGATGCAGGGGCTGGTGGGATGCAGGCTGAAATGGGTGGTAGCATTTGGATGTGCACATTCACATAGCATGGCTGGGGGCTGGGAGGGGGTGCGCACAACACACGGGGCAGGGATGCATTATTTTATGGATGGGCATGTGAGTGATTGCATTGGCTAGGGGTGGCGGGGCCAGAGTGTAGGTGCACATGTGCCTGGGGTAGAGGATGTGGGGTGCAGGGGTCTAGAATGTAAGCCTGAGTGCATGGGAGGTGGGGAAGGTAGGGTGAGGATGCATGGGTCCTTGGGGAGGCAGGGTAGTAGTGCTTGGGGCACATGATGGCAGGGCTTGGGTCCATGGGGCATGATGGTGGGTGGGTCACAGGAGGGGCAGGGTGGTGTTCCTTGGGTGCGGTGAGGTTCCTTGGGGGAGATGCAGGTTGTAGGGGGGTGGTGCACATGGGCATGGGTCATTCAAGGAATGTGGTTTGGCTTATTTCCTAGTCCCTGCCTCCCTGTCTCTGCACTCCTCAGAGCCCCTGCCTTCCATTAAGAAAGGGGCACAATGGCTTTTTGCACTAGTTGGATGATCTCTGGTTTTCCACATCTCAATTCCTCTGCTTTTTCAACCAGGACCTTCCTATGTAGTGTAGAAATCCTCTCAGGTCATTTGCACCCTGGAATCCCTGTCCTGGTCATTTTTCTGTCCCTTCTCTAGCTGTTCCTTAGAGTAGGGGTGAACTCAGTCTATCCTATTCCACCATCTTCCCAGGGGTCTCTGCATAGGTTTTAATAAGTTATACTCCATGATCACTATTAAAATACATATATTATATATATGATAAAGTATAGTTTTAATAATCTATGAGAAGAAAGTGAAAGCTTTAAAAAGTGTACAAATTTATCAGTTCATCTAGATTTTAACCTTTATGTCAATTCTTCCTTTCTCCTTCAAATCGTGAGACTCTTTAAAAAATATATGTACATCTAACTACTTTGAGTAAAAGGGATTCTTTAAAATCAAAGCACAGTATAAAAGCTATTGTAGTAGAAATACTCTTCTGGTTGGCAAGTCACATGTCTCTCTATTTTTTAAAAAATATACTGATTTTACTGTCAAAAAGGCCAAAACAAACAGCTTAGGCCTAGGTTGAAGGTACTAGTTTTCCTTTTGCTTAATAGAACAAATAAGATTATTTGTTGAATGTTGGTGTAGTTTAGTGTTCCAATGAATATACTGTTTATTTAGAAATGCATGTTTCGTCCTTAGAATCCCAAATTGGATTACATACAGATGTAAGGAATGAGATGAAAATTATAAAAGGAGCCCACAGAGAAAAATCAAGCCAACATTGGCCTGATAGTTGAATGAATAGGAACATGAAATGTATGCAGATAATACCTTGCCATAACAGAAAGGAAAGACACCCCCATTCTAGAGAAATTTTTAGGAAAATATCCAGTGGTTAATGAATGAGGAAACCCTGAGTGACCAGAAACACCAAGAAAGTCTTGTAAGAAATAAACCAAGACAACATAGGAGACCAATAACCACAAGATACAGTGGTGAATTAGAATCTTTGTTCCTAAAGGAATATCACAGATAAATGGTATTACTTGTAGCAACCTGCATTTCACTGTGTTCAGGTATTCACTCATGTATATTTTATTTTTACTAGAAATATTTAAATAGTCCATTCTCTGCATTTATAAGAGCCAGTTTAACAGTTGTACATATGCTGTTTCTGACATCAATCCTCCTTTATTTAAGCACCTGGGATCAGATATGGTTTTCTATCTACCGTCTCAGAGAAAAGCCATTTAATCCTTCAGGAATCACAAAATCCATCTTTTCAGTGAAGAAAATATGATCGACTAATGCATATAAAAGTTTAGAAATACGTACATGAATCCGTTAATGAACGTATAGTTTACAGAATATGTAAATGCCCTCTCTTAGTAAAAATATCTAAAACTCAGATGAACATAAAAATGCACATTAACAAATATTATAACTTGGTGAAAAACATGGTCTTCCATTTAAATTACAAATTAAGAGAGAAGTGGGACAAATGACAGAAATGACAAAACAAGAAAAAACAAAACAAATGATCCAACACATATATGAAGAAAGCTACTCCGAATGGACTTGGACAGAGAAAGGAATAGATTCTGCATACTAGGAAATATGTATTAAGGTGACTTGAAATTAAAAGAAGTGAGAAATGGATGGGCAATGGTAGTTCCGTGGGTTCTCGCCTGCCATGCAGGAGACCTGGGTTTGATTCCCTGTGCCTGCCCATGAAGAAGACAAAAAAAAAAAATAGAAAGAAATAAGAAATGTGAAGTGAGCCGGAAAATAGAGAGATAATTCAGAAATTTAACAAAAAGAAACCAAGTTAGAAACTTTGCTCCTAAAGACACTCTCTTTTTTCTTGAGAAAAATCCTCAAGATCCCTGGTATTTACACATGCTGCTTTTTGGTTAAACCATCCTATGACATCATTCTAACTTGTACTCATATCATCCTGCCTTACTTGGGAAGGCCTGTTCTTCCTTTAGGACTCACAAAAGCTGAACCCTCAATGATGATGATACTTATAATGGAGGAGAAAAATAAAGTATTATATAGTTTCATGAAAGGGAAATATGTACAATTACAAAAATTTAACTTAGGTATAATCATCATTTTTAGATTTGCTAACATGAATGGAGACAAAATGAGCTATTGAGAGAATTGGTAATAGAAATATTATCAGTAGTAATAGTAGTTGAAATCACTCAAACAATTCTGATCAACCTCTGAATCTTAAGAGACAACTTAGAGAAACACAATCAAATGTCAACATCATAGCTTTGATGTTAAAGAATGTCCTAGAAAAATGAACTCCAGCTTTGGGAGGGAGACAGGTTACTTTCTTTCCTGGTGACCCTCCTTCCACAGTGAACAGACTTGCTCATTCTCATTTCCTCTCCCTGAAGAATGCCCTTTCCTTCCAACAACAGAAACAACTATGCTTTCATCAAAGGTGATGTTGAAAGTAATCCATAATAATACAAAAGTACTTATGTAAATAAATACCTTAGTTAAAATGTACATAACAATTAAAAATTTCCATTTAGCAATCACAGTGTTCTCTTTCTTTGCCTCTATAGATTGAATGATCTTGAAATGACTAAAACTTGCATCATTTCATATTATGCTAAAAATATAAATATATAATAGTTATTATTTTAGCTAAGTTAAATATTGATTCTTATATCTTATTACATTAGAAGGATGCAAATATGGCCTGATAATAAAAAATATGATAAAAACAAGTCCAAGATAACAAGTGATTTGACTATAGAAGAATACAATCAGGGAACTACTTGTTCTCACAGATAAACTGAAATTTGCATTTTGGAGAACACTCTATGAAAATACCCATACTCACAAGTACCAGAATCAGCTGAGGGACCAGCAACTTCAAAGGAGGATTTAAACCACAAAACATGGCAGTGTAGAATCTTTGTTCACAAAAGCACTCTCCTAAAGTTCTGATACCAATATTACATCATTCCTGGGGACAATTGTGGGGAAAGAATAGGGCTGCACAGATTAAATAATCCTATTTTCTCTCCCCAGAACTATATTGCATATCTCGACTTCCTCTATTCTCATTGTATATTAGAGATAAATGTCACCTCTGACCTCGCCAGGAATTCAGGCAAGTTTTGCTGCAGAAGCAGGTTCAAAAAAGGAGGGACAGTGAGGGGCTGCTCAGGTCTGAGGAAGATTTTTATTGTCAGAACCACACATCTCTCCTACCCACAAAGAATTAGCCCCTTCTCTCCTTCCTCATGCAAATGGCTTCATTTTCTTTAAAAATATTTTTATTGAGAAATCTTCACACACATACATTCCATACATGGTATACAATCGTTGGCTCACAGTATCATCACATAGTTGTGTATTTATCACCACAATCACTTTTTAGAACATTCGTGTCACTCCAGAAAAATAAAAAGAAGAAAGAAAAGAATTCATACATACCATACACCTCACCCTTCCCTTTCATTGACCACTAGCATTTCCATCTACCCAATTTATTTTACCCTTTGTCCCCCCTATTATTTATTTATTTTTCATCCATATGTTTTTACTCATCTGTTCATACTCTGCATTAAAGGAGCATCAGACACAAGGTTTTCACAGTCACGCAATCACATTGTAAATATTCTATCTTTATACAATCAAAGAATCAAGGTTACTGGAACACAGCTCAACAGTTTCAGGTACTTCCCTCTAGCCACGCGCATACACCATAAACTAAAAAGGGATATCTATATAATGCATACGAATAACCTCCAGGATAATCTCTCGACTGTTTGAAATCTCTCAGCCACTGACTGACACTTTATTTTGTCTCATTTCTCTCTTCCTCCTTTTGGTCAAGAAGGCTTTCTAAATTCCATGATGCTTGGTCCTGGCGAATCTTGGGAGTTCTGTCCCACATTGCCAGGGAAATTTATACCTTTGGGAGTCATGTCTCATGTAGTGGGGAGGGCAGTGAATTCATCTGCAAAGTTGGCTTAGAGAGAGAGGCCACATCTGAGCAACAAAAGAGGTTCTCAAAAGGCCTAATTTTAAGTAGGCTTAGCTTATCCTTTGCAGAGATAAGTTTCATAGGTGCGAACTCCAAGAGCGAGGGCTCAGCTTATTGATTGGGTTGTCCCTACTGCTTGTGAGAATATCAGAAATTCTCCAATAAGAAAGTCGAATATTTCCTCCTTTCTCCCCAGTCCCCCAGGGAGTAATTTTTTATTAGTTGAACTGGCTTCATTTTAAAGGTGATTACCAACCCTGGGTGTCTTAGGCCTGAAAAGCTTTCTCTCTCTTCTCCTATATTCTTAAGTTTTCTCACCACTTGATAACAATGACTTTTCCAGGTGTGACTGAACTTCCTTGAGTGGCCTCAAATTTTGTAATGTGTCCTGGAAATCCCTAAGTGTATATAGTTTAGTACCATTCAAAAGGAAAATGACCGTACTGTATATGTGATACAACCTAATTAGTGGCATCTGGTCTGGTTTTTTATTCCATGATGGCTCCACTCATAGCTCTGCTGCCTTGGGAAGGATGACTACAAGGCTGACCCTCTCAACCTTACACCTGTCCATTGCCACTGCAGCATGGTGGTCTCTCAGACTCCTTACATGTGGCTCAGGAAACTTAATATAATGATCCAAGAGACACGAAGTGGAAGATTCCAGATTCTTATGTTCTTGGCTATAAACCAGATTGTGAATCTTTCTTCCTCTTGTTTTGGTCCCAGCAGTCACAGAGCCCATCTAATTTCAAGTTGAGAAGACACAACCCCACCTCTCTACAGGAGGTTCATCCTGGTAAAAAATACACTCATCTGAGGCCCCAATTTTCCCTAGCCAGGGCACCAACTCACTGTGAGCTTAGCCTCAACTGAGGATAGGCACAACTTGACTTGAATTAATTAATGCAGTCAGTAAATTGTCTCCTGAGTTGCAGGTGCAACACAGCATTGCCGAACCCCCAGCAATGAATCCCCAAACCACAAAATGTGCCAGAAACAGTGGACTGAGCTGTGATACCGTACACACCACTGTAGGTGGGCATTTTTAAAAGGAGCCCCTCCTGTCCTCCTCCTACCTGTTTAATTGTTTAATCACCTCCAGGGCTATGTGAGTGAGTTCTGGACAATAAGTGACACAGAGAGGACTTTAGAGGTTTCTCCAGAATCCTAAGTGATCTGAGGCTTATTTCTGCTTCTTTTGTGGCTGAGATTGGAATTTTCTAGTCTCTCCCTCACCACACCTAATATTTTATCAGTGGCATTCTTATGCTGGTTATTCAAAGATGCTTCTCAGCTTTTTATACTCCAGATTGATTTCGTCCTTCCAAAGAAATCTTCCACTTCAAACTCCTGCCAAGGCATGGAAGGGTTTTAAAATGTTCAGGCATTAACATCATAAGTAAGAACTTAGGAATATCATTTATGAGAAAAAATCATGAAAACCATCATAACTAATTAAACATTTCTAAGAAATACTTGTAAATTTAACCCTACTTTCCTGCCCTGCCCAAACCATGAATTATGCTCTAAACAAGGGGTTTTATTATTTTTTATATTTTATTGTCATTGTTAAAAGTAAACAATGGTTGGGGATTAGCTATTAAAAAAGATCTCAATGCCAGCTACCTCTTTCACAAAAGCCCCTGAAAAGAAAATACCTGCTGAGAGGCACGGCTTGAAAGAGATCGTATATATTATTGTTAATATCTTCATTCATAAGATAACACCAAAATGTGTATCATTAAAAATTTCAAGTATTCAAATATTTATCCTTGTACAGCAATGCTGTAAAATGGAAATCATACAGAGATATAAATTTATTTTAAAGTCTTTGGGCATGGTTATTTTAGCACTAATTTAATATCTTAATCACAGGGTTTATCTGTTTAAAAATATTTCAAAACCACTTTAACTTTGGAATTGTCTCTGAAATCCCTCTAAGTA
>PVIY010053731.1:0-14545 GCA_004026745.1 Myrmecophaga tridactyla | reverse complement strand
GCTGTGGCCATTCTAACTTTTTCTTATTGGAAGAGTCTGTCACTGATATGGGGTAGAGAGATGGAACTATCTGATGTTCCGGAGAGGCTGGGCCCTCTAGGTTTCAGGATTTATCTGGACCAGGGAACCATCTGGAGGTTGTAGGTTTCTGGAAAGTTACTCTACTGCATGGAACCCTTGTGGAATCTTATATATTGCCCTAGGTGTTCTTTAGGATT
The DNA here is from genome assembly GCA_004026745.1 of Myrmecophaga tridactyla. NCBI lineage: Eukaryota > Metazoa > Chordata > Mammalia > Pilosa > Myrmecophagidae > Myrmecophaga > Myrmecophaga tridactyla. The sequence continues at coordinate 14,327 of PVIY010053731.1, read as the reverse complement.
AGCTGGAATGGTCCTGGTTGGGGGTGGGCAGGTTACGATATGTAGTAAGGTCTAACTGAAGCATGAGTAAAAGTGACCTCCAGAGTAGCCTCTCGAATCTATTTGAACTCTCTCATCCACTGATACTTTATGTTTTACACTTCTTTTCCCCATTTTGGTCAGTATGGAATTATTGATCCCACAGTGCCAGGGTCAGATTCATCCCTGGGAGTCATCTCCCATGTTGCCAGGGAGATTTTCACCCCTGGATGTCATGCCCTACAAAGGGAGGAGGGCAATGATTTCACTTGCAGAGTTGGGCTTAGAGAGACTGAGGCCACATCTGAGCAACAACAGAGGTCCTCCAGAAGTAACTCCTAGACATGCCTGTAGATAGTCTAAGCTTTGTTCATGGAGATAATTTTTTGAGACTCTTGTTACTTCCATGAGAATTTTTTAGTTCTGCACATTGTAGTTCATGTTCCTGTTCTACAAGTTAGTTTTATGGAACTCTAGAGAATATCCAGGATGAAAATTTGAGTTGAGGACTGACTCAATCCATATCTTATTTTATGTCTACTGATGCTTCTCCAAACTGGTTTTAAATTCCTGCTCCACCACCTTCTAGCTGTGTGATTTGGGGCAAGTTCTTTAATGTATTTTTCTCTCAACTTTTTCTTTTATGAAATGAATTTCCTAGGGTTGTCACGAGGGTCATACTGGTTAATATGGAAAAGCACTTAAAACAGTGCCCCACATGGCAAAGACCCAACCAATGTTAGCTCTTTTATTATCTGGGATTGCCATCAGAGCTTTTCCGTTGAAAGCTCTAGATATTTCTCTTGGATTGGAGTCAGGATGAGAGATATAAAAAGAACCAATCAGGAGGCTAACCTCCAACACCCCAAAGTTGAGTATATCAACTGTGAATGATTTCATAAAGCAGCAAACATCGTTTTTTTTTTTTAATTGACAAAGCAAAGCAACATACAAACACAAACATTCTTAACATTCCATTCTTGGTGTATAATCAGTGGCTCACACTATCATCACATAGTTCTATATTCATCACCATGATCATTTCTTAGAACATCTGCATCATTCCAGAAAAAGAAATAAAAAGAAAAAAGAAAAACTCATACATACCATACCTTTTACTGCTCCTTCTCATTGACAACTAGTATTTCCATCTACCCAGTATATTTTAACCTTTGTTCCCCCTATTTTTTTTTCTATACCCCTTACCATTCCCTTTTATTGATCATGAGTATTTCAATCTACTCAATTTATTTTAACATTTCCCCCCATTATTTATTTATTTTTAATCTATTTTTTTACTCATCTGTCCAAACCATAAATAATAAGAGCATCAGACACAAGGTTTTCACAATCACACAGTCACATTGCAAAAGCTATATCATTATGCAATTATCTTCAAGAAACATGGCTACTGGAACACAGCTTCACGGTTTCAGGCACTTCCCTCTAGCCTGTTTAATACACCTTAAACTAAAAAGGGGATATCTAATGCATAAGAATAACCTCCAGGATAATCTCTCGACTCTGTTTGAAATCTTTCAGCCACTCACACCTTATTTTGTCTCATTTCTCTCTTCCCCCTTTTGGTCGAGAAGGTTTTCTCAATCCCTTGATGCTGAGTCCCAGCTCATTCTAGGATTTCTGTCCCATGTTGCCAGGGAGGTTTACACGCCTGGGGGTCATATCCCACACAGAGAGGGGAAGGGCAGTGAATTTGCTTGCAGTGTTGGCTGTGAGAGGGAGAGAGGCCACATCTGAGCAGCAAAAGAGGTTCACTGGGGATGACTCTTAGGGCTAATTTTAAGTAGGCTTAGCCTATCCTTTGCGGGGATAAGTTTCATATGAACAAACCCCAAGATTGAGGGCTTGGCCTATTGATGTGCTTGTCTCCACTGCTTGTGAGAATATCAGGAAAAACATCACTTTTTAAAGTGAATTTTCACTCACCATGAAAATGACTTTTCAGGTCAATTAATACTGCGTTGAAATGGAACATATATCCTCTATTCCACTGTATTGTATCAAACCTGTGAAAAATGGAGGAATTACTTTCCTTAAAAAGCAAAAACCCAACCCAAAATAGACTCTGGACTTTAAACTGGTTTGCAAAATAAAACTGCATTCTCTATGACATGGAAAAGCAACATGGAGAGCATGTGAGTCCCTCAGGCCATAGGAGCTGCCAGAATGTCAGCAGTCCAGGCTGGGGTGGCCAGCCAGGTGGGGACTTACCTTCCTATTTGATATGAATTAGTCTGAATGGGCTTCAGTGGAAATAAATGGTCCAAGAATGGAATGTAACATTAGAAGCCAGCTGGTCACGAGGTTGCTCTCACCATGGAAGTGGGAAACCTCATCCGAGGAAGACCTTTGACCATTCTTTGGTCAAAGGAAAAGGGTTGGCTGTCTTGTTAGAATCTTCCAACCTGCTCTCAAGGCAAACCCTACAATAGACACTTCCAGTGCCTTAACCCAGAAGAGTAACTAAGGCTGGGAATTTGAAGCACCGCTGCTGAGCAGTTGACAAAGAGGAAGATATTTGCCAGAAAGGGCATTTTCCCTTGTTTCATACCATATATGGGTACAGCCAGTCCTACTGGGAAAAGAACTGATTTAAGAACAATTCCAAATGCCCCTTTCCCTGCCAGTATAGAGCTCTGGGAGATCTGCAGTTTGATCGTATAAAGCCTTCCACTGCCCTGGGCCCCATGACATCTTTGATTATGTCCCATCCCCAACTCATGTGTCACTTCAGCTGAGCTGCCTTGGTCCACATTGATATTCCACATTGCTTCCAATTTCTTATCTGCACATTTGTGGGACTTTAAAATTTTTGTTTGTTTGTTTGCTGTATAGCTTTTATTAGTCTACTACAGTTCCAAATGCTCTGGTGTAACTACACATTGTTCTGTTTCTTCATTATTTGTCCAGCTTGATGAAACCAAATTGCATTGAATCTGGCTTTGATGCCAGTTGGCTGGCTTCTTTCCAGAGGCTAATTACTGAAGGACTTATCTTCCTATTTGATATGAGTTACTCTGTGTGGGCTTCAGTGGAAATAAATGGTCCATGAATGGAATGTGACATTAGAAATCAGTCCAAATCCTGAATATCCTTCCCACCAGAACAAAGTGGGCCAGGCTTTTTAACCCTGGTAGAACAATGCAAAAGGAAAGTGGGAGCGGGAAGAATAAAAAAGGGCAGCATCAAGGAGAATGAGTGGATGTGAAGGATACAGAAAGGCAAAGGGAATAAAAGGGTAGCAACTCTTGGGGCACTACCTCTAACTGTCCTTAGTGTTGGCGTGAATCCTGAATGGTCACTTTTCATATATTTGCTCCTGGGAGGCATGATAACACATAGACTTGGGAATCAAAACAGTCTGGGTTTTGATTCAGGCTCTGTCAGGTACTTTTGTATAACCCCAGATAGGTTATCTAGCCCATCACATCCCTAGTTTCCTCATCTGTAAAATGAAGATAACATTGACTGAAGAATATCTTTATTATGAGGAATGTTTCAGTTAATGTGTGTAAGATTCTTATCACACCATAAGCATTCAAGAGCTGATACCTATTGCAGTAGAGGAGGTAATCAAGATTCCCATTGCTCAGCCATGCAAGCACACATGAGTTCTAGGTCAGTTATCTCAAATTTGGCTGCTCATTTGCTCCATCTAGGAAGTTTTAAAATGTTCCCAATGCCCAAGCACACCCCAAACTAGTCGAATCAGAATTTCTGGGTATGCAGCCCAGACATCAACAGTTTTGGGTAGCTGAGGTTGAGAAATTGTGCTCTAGTGCATGCAATGGGTACCATGAGAGGTAATCAGGCATGGGCTAGAGCCTGAGGCATTGCCCCACCCAGAAGGTCTGCCTCCTGGGACATGGGAACCCAATAGTAAGAGGCTCTAGGTCTTCTGTGGGGCGGGGGGGGGGGGGGGGGGGGGGGGGGGCCTGAGGAGCATGGCCAGGACAGGCTATTTAGAGCAGATCTCTCACACCCAGGGTCTGTGTAGTGGGCAGATCTCCAGGAGGATTCCTGAAGAATTTACACTTGGCACCCTGGCAAGAGAGCCCACATTTGTATTCCTATAACTCAGAGGCATCAGCAGGAGCACCCGTTCATTAACAAAGCCGTCACCACAGAGTTAGAGCTCTGAAGCTATGAAAGTCGGCAGTACTTCATATAGGAACTGATTAAAAAGTTGAAAGAGTGGTATGACTTTGAGTACAGATATGAATGAAGCTTAGCTGGATAGGACTAAGGTATATCAGAAGACTAGGTAAAGATGATATCATCCATATTTTAAAACTTAAACTTCTGTGTGAGACTAAAGGGAGAGATGTTTATTTGGTGCAAAATCTATATTATGGGTAATGCATTTCCTAATTTAACTTGTATGGTCAGTTTAGTTAACACTAAACTAAGTACATGGAGTCTTGAATAGGGCATGAGATTTTGTTGGTTTGTCCACGTTAGTGTGATGCCCTGATAAATCCAAGAGTGATTTGGATAGCAAATAAAGAAGTATTTGTAAAATCCCCTCTAAGGGAATGGGGAGAAAGGAGGAAATATTCAACTTCCCCATTTGGAGAATTCCTGATATTCTTGCAAGCAGTGGGGGCAACCAAATCAATAGGCCAAACCCTGGGCGGGCCACGGTGGCTCAGCGGCAAGAACGCTTGCCTGCCATGCCAGAGGACCCAGGTTCGATTCCCGGTGCCTGCCCATGTTTAAAAAAAAAAATAGGCCAAACCCTTGAACTTGGGGTTTGCCCCATGAAACTTATTCCTGCAAAGGATAGGCTAAGCCTACGAGTCACCCCCAGAGAACCTCTTTTGTTGCTCAGATGTGGCCTCTCTCACTCTCTCTCTCTCTCTCTCTCAACCATCACGGCAAGTGAACTCACTGCTCTCTCCCCTACGTGGGACATGACTCCTAGGGGGCAAATTCTGTCAACATGGGACAGAAATTCAGGGATGAGCTGGAACCCAGCCTTAAGGGTTCAAGGTCAAGAGAAAACCTTCCTGACCAAAAGGGGGAAGAGAGAAATGAGAAAAAAATAAAGTTTCAGTGGCTGAGAGATTTTTAACAGAGTCAAAAGATTATCCTGGAGGTTATTCTTAGGCATTATATAGATATCCCTTTTCAGTTTATGGTGTATTAGAGTGGTTGGAGGGAAGTACCTGAAACTGTAGAAGCTGTGTTCCAGTGGCCTTGTTTCTTGAAGATGATTGTATATGATATAGCTTTTACATGTGACTGTGTGATTGTGAAAACCTTGTGTCTGATGCTCTTTTTATCTACAGTAGGGACAGATGAGTAAAAAAATGGATGAAACAATAAACAAACAATGGGGGGACAAAGATTAAAATAAATTGGGTAGATGGAGATACTAGTGATCAATGAAAGGGGGTAAGGGGAATGGTGTGTATGAGTTTTTTCCTTTTTATTTCTTTTTCTGGAGTGCTGCATATATTGGAAAAAATGATCATGGTGATGAATACGCAACTATGTGATGATATGATGAACCATTAATTGTACACCATGTATGGAATGTCTGTATGTTAAGAATATTTGTATGTTTGTATGTTAAGTTTTATCAATAAAAATATTTAAAAAAAGAAAAAAAGCAGTCCCCCCTTCCCTCTAACCCCTCTTCCCTCTGACACATCCCTGGAGGAACGGGAGTGGGGCTTGAGGGACGGGGCACAGACCACGCTCTGCATCCGCCTCCGGGTTCCTCAGGTGGAGGCCAATCCACGCTGGGGAGGGAGGAGGGGACACTCACTCAGCCACGAGGCTTCATTTTGGACCGGATGTTTAAAAAGTCCAGTGTGATGGGAGAGCTGCGGGACCGAGTTTTGACAGAGCATTTTTAAAGGCAGTAATTGGATTTAAAAAATTGAACTGTTTTCTGTGTGTAATCAACCAAGTTCTGACTGACTGTTCAGTCGGCTGCTTATGTACAACATCTTTTCCCCGAGGAAACAGGCTTTTTCCTTTGGTTAATTCAGCAAGGCTGTGTGAATGGTCTGCGCAGAAGATGCCTGTGCATTAAGGTAACCCACGGAGCCAGTCTGCCTAGCCACAGGAAGGGATTCTCCTAGGTCTGGAGAACCTGCGAGAAGAGTGAGGGTCAGGGAGCCGCGATCGCTGTTTTCTCCTCCCGCACACTGCCCTAACTGCCATACCTGGGGCAGCGGGGCACATTCCAGGAAAGGAGGTTCTTCTCTGGGAACGGAAATGAATGTCGGTCTGTGTGGAAAACACACTCAGACTTGGGCATCTCAGTCTTTCCTCTGCTGGGCTACCTTCCTCGGCAGGTCACTAAGCTTCATTTAGTCCCATAATTGTAAACCAGAGATAATAAAATATTTTCCTTGGTTCCTTCACTGGGTTGTAGAAAGGTTCCCCTAAGACACTATAAAAGTGCTTTGTATGCATTAAAAACAAAAGTTAATTACTGTTATTAGTGAAGGATGGAAATGCCCCCTTTGAAACTGGCCTCAGAGGCTGAGAATTTAAATCACAGTTTTATAATTATAATGCTGGCTTAACCTAACCTGTCCAGTGTTACTTCAACCTTATCAGCATCCAAGATATTAAAATGCATTTGTTTATTTTTCTTTGTTTTTTCTTTTCATATATATTTTTTAATACAAAAAAAACACCAAACAAACGCAAACATTCCTATTTTGATTATTCCGTTCTACATATATAATCAGTAATTCACAATATCATCACGCAGTTGCATATTCGTCATCATGAGCATTTCTTGGAATATTTGCATGCAAAAGGAAAACGTAAGGGTCCTTAGGGACCCTTGAAGTGATCTTTAAAAGGATTCTCACAAATCAAAATTATTCAATGAGCGCCCCAGGGAGTTGTTAGCTCAAGATTAGCTACAGCTGGGGCCTGGAGCCCAGGGAAGGCACACCACCAACTAACCAGCAAGGAATGACTCTGTGACTCAAAGAATCACACCCCTTGTGTACTGACAACCAGGAGCTTCTGGTCTTAAGGAGTTTTCATTCTAGGCTCTTGAAAAGAAAAGAAAACAAAACAAGGGGGAGAAGTCTCTGAAGTATGAATAGATAGAAGGAAATAAGCAAATGACGGAGGACAGGAAAAGGAAAATGCAAAAATGCAGCCTGTTTGAGTCCTCCTCATCTTAAATCTGTCCGTCCGCCCGAGCCCCTGTGGGATGCCCAGTGAACGCTGTGCCTGTGGCGTCCTGGCCCTGTGGGTCTCACCGCCTGCGGTGGTGGCGGTGGGGACGGCTCGGGCCTGGGCTCGTACATCTCAGCCCCAACTTTGAAGTTGACTTGAGCGATCTTTCCACTGAGTTTTCAGTACTGCTGTGGCTGTCATTTAAACTTGAAACAGGGACAAAGTGTTTTTACTTTTGAGTAAAGCCTCTGTTAGAGAAGCAGATTCTCCCTGTGCTGTGGTTTCTCTCTGTTCTTCTCTTCCCCCATCCCTCCCTCCCTCCCTTATTTCCCATCCTTTTTCCTTCTCTCTCTCTCTCTCTCTTTTTTTTTTTTTTTACTTTTTTTCATTTTTTCCTTCCTTGCCTGCTTCTTTTCTTTCTTTCTTAGAAAATGGATTTTTTAATTCTTTTGCTTTCTTGGAACACTAATGCGAATGTATTGCAAATGTAATGTTGGTTACAAATATTTGGAAATTACGGATAAGCAAAAACAAAATGAATCAAAACAAAAACAAGAACTGCTTCATCCAGAGATCATCGCAGTTAATATTCTGGTTGAAATTCTTCCACCTACTTGTCTCTCTTTCATTTTGTGAGTGTGTATGTGTGTATGTACCCACACAGTAGGGATAATTCCACTAGAAAAAAGTTTCATCCTCAATTTGACACAATTCTAAATAAAATCTTCTACCTGTGTTCCTCAGTAGAGGTACTTTAGTTTTATCTGCAGGGAATTAACTCTTGGATTGTGTAATACAGCCTGATTTTCAGGTAATGGTTATCCGAGAAGATCAGTATTAACATTTCCGTTCCTGAGGGTCATTTGGAGTTTAATTCAAGGTCTGAGTAGATGCTGAAATCAGAGCAGGCTTGTCTGATGTCTGCCCAATGGTACTATTGAAAAGGGAAAGAGTAAGGCCACCTCCCCAACATGTCCATCATAAACAGCCTCCCTCCCCAGCTCTCTCTCGTCCCTACACTATCTAACAACCGATTGTTCTTTTTTTCCACAGGAATTGTGCAAAGTTCTCAAATGGGAATGTGCCTGCTTACAGATATTGTACCATATTCTTATCGGGCATTTAATAACACCCTAACTTGTATTCTGAGAAGGGCAAACATATGGGATAGGATGGGAGAATGGGGAAGAATACAGCATTAAGAGAAGGGAGAAAATAAGGACTGATTCTGAGACTAGGGACTTTCTCCAACATGAGGGGTATTCTGAAAAAGATCTTCTGTTTGCAAGGACCAGAAACTCACTCAACTCAGCACATGCATGCAGGTGTGTGCACACCCATACGCAAACACACAGAGGAAGGAAGAGTCAAGATTCTTAGAAGTTATGGAGACAGGAAATGAGGTAGAGCAGATTTGGGGCAGTTAGGAATTCTGGAAGAGATGTCCCTCTCTCCTTTCTCTGCCTTTGGGCCTCAGTTTCCTCCATTTAAAAGTATGTGATTGGACAGTGATATACTCAATTTGGTCACTGGATAGTATTCCATTGTACGCATATACCACAATTTATTTATCTGTTTTATTGTTAATGAACCCTTGGCTATTTCTTATTTTGACTGTTATTTCTGTTAATTCTTGTACATATCTTTTTTTTAACATAGTCGGGCACCGGGAATCGAACCCAGGTCTCCTGCATGGCAGGCAAGAACACTGCTGAGCCACAGTAGTCTGCCTTGTATGTCTTTTGATTTACCTGCACACACCTTTCCACTGAGTGTATATATATATGTATACACTCAACAAACATATATTTTAAAAAGCAGACACAGAAAACAAACAAAAAGTATGTGGTTGGGTAAAATGATCTCTAATGCTTTCAGCTTTAACATTCTGAGATTTCTTGGTTCTGTACCACAATTTTGGGTACAGAAAGCCATTCCAGGGTATGAAGTAGGATTTGGTTGGAGCAAAATAGGTCATGAATATGTTCAGCTAATAGTTAATGAGAAGTTACAGTGAGGAGCCAGTGGTAATAGAGGACTCTACTTTCAGGATCTTGGCTAAAATTTATGGACAACAAACACACCAATGTGTTCCTTCTGCCTTTTGATGACACAATTAAATGGTTCAAGTGAAAATAGGATTAGCGAGACTGCTTCTTTCAGAAGAATAGTTTTAAACCCTGCTTATGAGTGCACACAGGTTGGCAAGTTTATGGCAAGTGCTGAAATAATTCATCATAAACAAGCTGAGAATTGGTGCAAGGGGAAATGATGTGAAACTAACTACCAAGAGAAAGCTAAAAGTTTGTATGCATGACTGGCTACATTGAAGCTTATAATAGCCATCTGTAGGGTGGATGAAATAGTATGTCAACAATTCACTGGTTGGATGATTATAATGACTCTCATAAGTTGATGAAGAGGCTTGAATTACAATTTTTTGAGCAATGTGCATGTCCCTGAGGTCAAAGATGGCATCCATCACTTTAACATACCTGCACTGTCAACGATTCCAAACTAATCCACAGCAATAAGAGCAAGGCCAGTGGTCGGATGGGAGACTGTGCAAAGACTCTTTCATCTGATATCTTATTTCAATCTACCATCTACCTTTCAGTTCATCCCCAATGTGCTAGAAAGTCCTTCTCTTCTGCAAACCAGACTTTCTTGTCATTCATCCTGCTTAGAAATCCTACCTTTGTCAAAAAGCTGTCCTTCAGTGGATGGATAGGGGCTGATGACTTCTGATTCCTAATGCTTTATTAATCACTCGATCCTCTGTGCAGCCATATCATCTTATAAATATGCTATTTCTTATAAGACATAGTACTAGTAGGGTCTGTTTGTTCCTCTAGATTGCATGTGCCTTTAGAGTAGACATTATGACTCACTTATCTTTGTATCTCCCACCTCTACCACAGTGTCCAGTACACAGCTGGTGCTCAACAAACACTTACAGAAAAAGAATTGTAGTGATAGCTGTGGGTGAGGGGGAGATAGTTACCATAGCATAAAGAACTTTATTCCAAATTTCATTTTACTTTATAATTGTTAAAATGCTACACATTAATGGTGTGCTGGTTTGAAAGGACGTATGTACCCTAGAAAAACCATGTTTCAATCCTAATCAATCTTGTGGGAGTAATGGTTTTTTCTAATCCCTATTCAGTTCTATAGGTGGGAAACTTGATTAGGTTGTCTCCATGGAGATGTGACTCAGTCAATTGTGGGTATTAAACTTGATTAGATGGAGATGGGTCTCCATCCATTCTACTTGGGTCTTGATTAGTTTACTGGAATCCTATAAAAGAGGAGACATTTCGGAGAGAGTTCCTTTTTGAGAGTGAGGAGAGAGCAGCAGAACCATGACAGAATGACAAGAGAACCACAGAGTCCACGAGCCAGCGGCCTTTGGAGATGAAGAACAACACCCCCAGGGAGCTTCATGAAGCAAGAGGTCTGGAGGGGAAGTTAGTAGATGTCACCATGTGTTTGCCACATGCCTTTCCAGTTGAGAGAGAAACCCTGACCCTCATTGGCCTTTCTTGAGTGAAGGTAACCTCTTGCTGGTGCCTTAATTTGGACATTTTTATAGACTTGCTTTAATTGGAACATTTTCTCAGCCTTAGAACTGTAAACTAGCAACTTATTAAAATTCCCCTTTTTAAAAGCCGTTCTAGTTCTGGTATACTGTATTCCAGCAGCTAGCAAATTAGAACAGGTAGTATATTACATACCTATTTTTTGCTATATAGTTATCTGGTCTGTACAAAATTTTTATAACCCCAGCATTTCTAGGGCTAATAAAACAGTATAACAATTTTTAAAAATACTACACATTGACAATGAAGATATAGAAGAACATGATACTGTTGGACATTAGTGATTGAAACAGGAAAATGCTGTGTAGGAAATACTAATCTTCAGGGATGGTGTCTGAGGCAAAAACACCAAAAAGCTGGTTTAAATAGAGGAGAGTATGGAAGCAAGACTTTCTGAAGAGAACTCTTGAGAGATTAGGGGGTTACTCAAACCTCCCCACTCAGGTCTTGTTACACTTCAAAGCACAAGGCCTTCTTGTTCCCAGACATGTCCCTTCTTCACACTGCCCCTATGAGTTTCTATCAAAATAGAATAATTTACAAGCATGATAAGGTAGGCACACAGAGGAGAAGAGAAAGAGAATAAAAGCCTTCCTTGAGATATCTGAGCAAGTTGGAAGAAGGAAGAAGAAAGGGAGTGAAAAAGAATGTGTGTGTATACTTGCAAAAGCAGTGTCCTGTGATGGGATTAACGGGATTGTGAGCTGTGAAGTGCAGGGATGTGGGGAGGACAGCTGGTGCAGGACAGTTCCCAGGAGCGCTGAGGTGAGATGAGAGACAGCAATCAGTTCCTGGAGCCAGCCCACATGGTTGTTGATGGGCCCGTTGGACCACCCCAGTTGCTCCGTGGGAGGGGGTAGGAATGTTACTCCATGGCGGGGGGGTGGGGGGGTCTACATGGTGGGTCTGTGCGTGCTGGTCAGGTATTTGCAAATGGCGTAGCCATGACATGGTAATTGCTGGACATGCAAACTACTGCTGACTGTGGTCCAGCATCCTCTGTGATTCCTGGAAGACTGTGGAAGCAGGGCCTGGAGGGAAATAGTTCTGGTGGTTGTAATTCAGATGGGTTTGTGTGTGTGTGTGTGTGTGTGTGCAGTGCGGTGTATGTGAGTGAGACTTTAACTTTTGCTAAGTTTTGCTAACTTTAGAAAATGGTTTTTCTTTGTGATAATAATTTTATCCTTTAAAGCTTACTAAAAGGAGACATACTTTTTAAATTAAAAATTACATGTTAAGCCAATAATACATACATTTAAACCTATCTAGATCTTTCAGGCATACTAATAAATATACTTCCTGTTTAGTTTTTTGAATATTGCTAACTCACATTTTAATGTTTAGGAAAAAATGTCAATTAAAAAAAAATCCAGCAGTAGCCAGGAAATAATGTGTTTTCAAACCATGTTTACATATACTCTTTCACTTGATCCTTACAAGAACCCTTCGATGTTCTCAGGGTGGATTTTACTGTTCCTATTTTCCAGCTGAGTAAAACTGAGACTCACAGAGTTTAAGCAAAACACTCCAACTCACACTGGGTAGTGAGTAGCCAAAACAAAACTAGAACCCCAAACTTCTAATCCAGCATCAATTAGACATTTAAGAGCTTAAGAAACTGTGAATAGAAAATAATGCCACATAGTTTAAAGTCTGTTTTTTCAGAGGCCTATGGCCTGTTTTAAAAGATGCTTATCATAAAGAACCTATGATATTTTAATAGAAACCCAATGTTGATTAGAGAGTACAAAAGAGGTGGACTCTTGAAATTGCCCAGAATTCGTTTGAATCTCTCTAGTTTGGGCCAGTTACTTAAAATCATCAGATTTCAATTTCCTTAGCTGTAAAAAAATAATAGTAATCCCTGCCTCATAAATTTCAAGGAGATATGTTAAGCATTTAATATAGTACCAAATAGGCCTTAATAAATGGTAGCTCCAGGATTCCCTATAAATAAGAGAGCATTTGGAGGCCTAGCATGCAAAGAACATGTTTTCTCTCCAGTAAATATTTAGGATCAAGGTTTAGGTCATTATGTGGTCTCAGCCTGCTTTCACACCCACACAGGGCTGCCGTCCACTGACTCTGCAGAGCTACATGAGGAAGAAATTTCCTCTCTCGTAGGACACATTTCCTTCTGGCTTGACGTGTGGCAGAAGCGTCTTAAGGCTTTGTGCCCTTGTTTTCCTTGGGGATCCTTCCCTGGCATAGTAAGAACATTGCATGTAAGAGGCAGAACCATCTACTATAAAGATCCCTGTTGTTGAGCAGAGAAGGCTATTTTACCCTAAAAGGAGTAAAATTACGTAGCCTTTTTAATGTCATCCAGATGCTTTTCTCTTTTTCACTTCCTAGGCTTTGCTTATAATTCCACAGCATCTACCAGCACCACAGAATTAATGTTGGCACTATCCACAGCTTTACCCACTGGAAATAACATTTGTAGGGCAGGAGTTTTCTGACCGTGCCATTTTAATTTCAGAATCCCAATTTATGCTAATCTCTTACATATGGATGAATATGAAATAGTTTACAAAGTGTGTAACATATGTTAGTTCACAAATATTAGAGCTGGACTCATTGACTAGGAGTTGGCAAACATTTTTCTGTATAGGTCCAGTTAATAAATATTTGAGGCTTTGCAGGCTGTATGGTTTCTGTGCGTGCCGCAATTACTCAACTTGCCATTGTGGTATGAAAACAGCCATAGACAATATATAAACAAATAGGGATGGCTGTGTTCCAGTAAAACTCTATTTATGGATGCTGAAATTTGAATTTCATTTAACTTTCATATGGCATGAAATAATGTTCTTCTTGTGATTTTCTTCCCCACCACTTAAAAAATGTAAAAAATATTCTTAGCTCACGGGGCATACAAAAGTGGGTCTTATAAAGCTCTGCCAGTTCTTCATTTGATCGCTGTGATTCTGGAGCACAGAGAAATGAAATACTTTCCCTAGGGACATACAGCTAGTGAGCTATGGAGATAAAACTTAAAATACCCATCTCTTGATTCCTAAATCAGATATTTTTTCCTACCACGTCATTGCTTCAATGATTTCTGTGACTTATTCAAGTCTATGCAAGTGTCTGTGATGAACTTGTACTTCCTCTGTGGGCATGCTTATCTACCTGTCTCCAGATTAGCTCTGTGACGTTACCTTGAGGAGAGCCAGTCACTGTGCAAATTGACACCCTCAGTTACTGCAACCTCCCGTTGCAATCAAAGAAAACTATTTGAAACTTTTCTCTCTCACGGCTTATTCTACTACTGTGGTAGTTAGGTTCAGGTGTCAACTTGGCCAGGTGAAGGTACCTAGTTCTGTTGCTGTGGACATGAGCCAATGGTATGTGAACCTCATCTGCTGCTCATTACATCTGCAGTCGGCTAGGAGGCGTGCCTGCTGCAATGAATGATGTTTGATTTAATTGGCTGGTGCTTAAATGAGAGAGCTCAACGTAGCACAGCCCAAGCAGCTCAGCATACCTCATCTCAGCACTCTCAGCTCAGCCCAGGCCTTTGGAGAT
>PVIY010053730.1:0-14547 GCA_004026745.1 Myrmecophaga tridactyla | reverse complement strand
AAAGAGATAAATAATACTTTTAATTTTATAATTAGTAAAGTTCATTTGTTTATTAAAATCAAGAAAAGAAAGAGTTAAACATGAATTTGTGTCAAGAATATTAACTAAGTAACTAAGTGAGCATTTTAAAATATTGGAGTTTAGAATTGTATTCACTTGTATTTATGCATTGTTACAAAATAAAGAGCTGAGTTTAGTATTTTTTGGTTTGGGGTTAATGTCTACATCTTCTACTTACTACCTGTGTGATCTCTTTACCAATTTTCATTCCATGTTCCAGTTGTTGAAAATAGTTATAAAAACTATGTCATCAATTCCCTGTAAGGTAAAAAGACATAAATAACATTTTCTCCTGTAAGTAATGACACTTCATAAATCATTTCCTTTAGTCATTTAAAATGTAAAACCTATCAAACTATGGATCATTTTGAAAACAGAGAAAAAATAATATAGTGCCTTTCACTTAAAAATATTATTATTAATAATATTATTATTATTGGCATGGACAGGCTCTGGGAATCAAATCCGGGTCTCCAGCGTTGAATTCTGCCAATGAGCCACCATTGCATCACCCTAAAAGGATTATTTTTAAGTAATCATTTGATCAGTTAAGTCACTGATCTTGACTATTTCTTCTGAGTACTTTTTTCCTCTGATTTCAAAGATGCTCTCAAAACATGCACGTGTTTAATATTCTTATAATTTCATCTCACATTATATCTTAAGCATATTTCATAAGGTATATCACAAATACTATATTAAAGACTGCAAATGTATTCATTGCTAGACTTTGCCATAGGGTTACTCTTTCTCCTTTCATGACCATCAATCACATCTATTTATTGGATATTCTAATGATCCTCAATGGACATATTTGGCATCTTATGTAATGTGAATTATTTCCCAAGATAATTTTCCATGAGTGGAATTGTATTACAAAATGATTGCTTCAATCTATAAAATAATAGCATACAAGTATCATTTTAAGAGTTTTTACTTTCTCTCTTTGACCTTTTTAAAACTATTGTCTTGCTATTGCAAAATCTTTCTTCAACATTAGTGCAAGAGTGAAGACTTATTGAATTTAGATTTTCATTATCACACATTCTGCAGGATGGGACTAGTTTCTCAACTGGAGGGATTTTGCTGTTTTATTGTATTAGAAACTTCTTAAAAGATGCTCAGAAGTATTATTTGAACTTGAACATAAGTGAAATAGCTATAGCTGGTTGAAAACAAATATATTTCATATATTTAAATACAAGTTTAAATAATAGCTCATGCCATATAATCACAGTTCTGTTCTATAAGTGGTCTTTTAAATTTATATTATTTATAGTCATTTGTAAGTGACTGCTTCAAGCCATAATGAAGGTTAATTAAAATTGAAATCTGATGGGACATGGGACAACTTCATTGGCAGAAATCATTCCCAAACTGAGGTACTTTGAGAACAGACCAAGCAAGCTCAGGCTATTCCTGCTTTTAAAGTATGGAAAAGATAACTTTATTTTTCCTTCCCTTCTCTTTACTACACTGACTTTATTATTTCAAGATGCTATAATTGTACATATAGAGAAAAAATTCAACAGTTAAAAGAATCACTTGATCATATTGAGATCAGAAAACAAAAACAAAAACACTGGTAGTCTTATTGATAGTTTCCAACCCTCCCTTTTTTTCCTACTTGTAGGAAACCCACTCCAAATCCAGAAAAAAACTATTTTTCACAACGGTTGCTGAAAGTCTCTCACTCACTCAAATAGAAATTGACAGACTTCTCGCTCAGAGATTTACACACTTTAGAGAAAGTGTGTGTGGGAAATAAAGACGCAGACAAGTACATTTGTATTTAATGGTGCTAACATCTTCCATTTATTATAATCAAACCAAGGACTTTTCCTTGATAATATTCACTGAGAATTTATTTTTCTCAGATATCATGCTAAATTATTATATGCATTTTAATGATGGGGAAATATATTTGGCTAGGTGAAGAATGTTAAACTTGAAGAATTCTAGTCCCTTTTAAGAAAAGGACTAAATTTTTGAAGGAACGAAAAATCAAATAGTAACCACATTATGTATTTCTCTCTTTTCCTCTCTCCAAATTCCCCTTTTCATGCTCTTGCTGAAACTCCCTTTTTCCATATACTTAAACCCAGATCTTCCCCTTCTCGTGCCTTCTCTTTTCTTTTTGCTCAGAGTCTCAAAAGTCTGTTTTAAATGATTCATTTGCAGTTTAACATTAAATGTGCAAACTAACCTTCTAAGTCCCACTGAGTTAGAGTCAGTGGCCTCTTGCTCTTTGAGAGAAGGCAAAGGCTTAAAAATAAATAACCATGAGGCCCGACAATTTCTTCTAAAATAAAAATACTTAAAAGAAAACTAAAACCTAGGTGACATAATATAGTTTAATCCCTTCTTCAGGGTAGTTCTGTTTTAAAGACACTAAGAGAAGAACCTTTTTGGCAGAAGACCGCGTGTGGACTTTCACATAGGCCCTTTGTATAATATTTCACCATTCATCTGCGCCACCACATACATGCGCCTCATCTATGCTTTCCTGGGTAGCAAGGGGTTAATACTTTCCATTTTTGTTTGAGCTTATTCTGTGGTTTTAGCATTTATTAAACGTTACTTGGGCTCTTCACACCCAAGTGGCATATTTTATCAGCACCATCCAACTCTACCTAGAAGGTCACTAGCTCACTGATTCACTTCTGGATTGTTACTTCTTTTCTCAAGTTTGTAAAAGCTGTGAACCAAAACATCAGCTGGAAAACTACAGTCTCGGCATGGACATTAAAGTGGGTCTTTTCTCAGCTTTTTAAAATGGTATATGCACAGCTGGGTATGATTAGGGAGAAAACCTGAAGACAGTTTCTCTCTCTGTGACAAGCTAAGATGCTTTTCCCAGCTCCCAGCCACACAACCACCGAAATACCGCCTAAGAGAGACCCAAAATACTTTCCTGATGAAATACTCAATCTTACAAGTCTTTCTAACAAAGCCAGTGTGAGTGTAACTGACATCAAGGTAACTTTTCCCCTCTTCACTAAAGAGTAATCATTTAAATATTGACGTTTTAGTAATTTTCCCCAACACTCTTCCCAGAAATGTCAATGTACATATTTAACACAATATTGAAGGCCTAAATTAGCAATGATTATTAGGGGGATTAATAACAGTAAGAAAGTACCAGGAAAAAAATTTCAGGATTTTGAAATGTATTTTTTGGATATGCTTCTATTCATTTTAGAAATTATCTACAGAATTCTGTGTATTAGGTGCAATACTATGTAGGTATTGGTAGTTGGAAAACACAGTAAACTTAATACCATCTTACCTGGAGCTTACAAATTATACATGATGTGATGGAAAAAGATGGAACATTGAGAAGGTGAGTAAGTTTGAGTGGTTCTGGGAGACATCATGCAGAAAGCAATATTTAAGTTGCAACCCAAAGGTTGAACAGGGACTAATCAGGCAAAGAATTGTGGGGAAAGTCTTCTAAGCAAAAAGAATTCTAGGAACTAAAAGAAGGCCTGGTGGCTAGAACTGAGAGAGAGAGAAGGCTGCATGAGATAAGGTTGATGAAACAGGCACCAGCCAGGTTGAGCAAGATCATGCAGAGAAATGGGAACCCTTTGAAAGGTTTAGAAAGAAAGGAAGGGTAAACTCTTATGTATATTGTTAAATGATTAATCAATTTTTTAGATAAGAATGGATTGCAACAAAATAAGAATTGAAGAAGGCAAACCCATTGAGAGGTTCTTTTAGTCATCCAAGAAAGACATCATAATTTTGGAGTGTATAGTTGATGGAGTGTAGTGATAGAGTAGATAGTTATAGTGTGAGGGAGAGGGAAATATGAAGAACAATTTTCTATCGTTAGGACTGAGAAACTGGACAGAGGTGCCATTTACCAAGATAGAAAAGCTTAGTAGAGAAAAAAGAATATTTGGAGTGTAAAATAAGGCAAACTAAAATATCTTGTTTGGGATTTGTAAACTGTGAGCTCTTGTGATAAAGTTAAGTGGAGATGTCAAATAAATTTATATACGGGTCTGAAAAAAGGCCTAGCCAGGCAGTACATATTTGAGAGCTTTGGAATATAAATGATATGATAACCAGGGTAGTAAATGAGAGCAACAAAGTTGAGAAAAAAGAATTAGGAAAAGGATAATACCCAAGCTCTGAATATGATAAGCAGCTTCTAAGAAAACTCTAATAATCCCTCATCCTGGAACTCAGGCCCTTGTGTCATCTCTTTGTATTGAATATGGGCTAAACCTAATGACTTGCTTTTAACCAACAGAGCATGGGATTTCACTTCTGAGATTAGGTTGCAAAAGAATCTGACTTCCCTCTTGGTTGCTCTCTCAGACTCTGTCACTTGTTCATCCTAAGGAAGCTGGCTGCCATCCATGTACAGCTGCCTTATGGGAAGGTCTCCATGACATGGAACTTATGGAAGGCTCTGGCCCACAGCCTGTGAGGAACTGAATCCTCAACCAGTAAGAAAACTTGAAAGAGGATCTTCCCTCAGTTGAGCTGTCAGATGAGACAGCAACTCCAGTCAACACCCAAATTGTGACCTAATAAAAGACCTTGAAGAGGTTTCCAGTTGCACCTTATTCCTGATCTACAGAAACTGTGAGATGATAAATGTCTGCTGTTTTGAGCTACTAAGTCTCAGGAAAAGTTATTGCACAGGAAGTAGATAAGAAACCAACCTGAGGAATCCAAGTATTAGAAAAGGATAATATGATCTAGAATGATAAGTGGTCACATTGGTGGGCTGGAAATCAGGAGAAGATTGTACTACAGGAAAGGGGAAATAATGTTTGAGTTAAAGAATGATAGTTGTGTGGAAAGTGACTGAGAAGCAAATAACATAAGGACTGAAAAGTTAGATTTGGCAATGTGGAAGTCATTGGGATCTTATGAGTGCAGTTTCGATAGAACAGTGGAACATAAGCCATACTGACATTCATTTAATACTAAAAGAGAGATTCAAAAGTAGAGAAAAGGTTATGAACAACTTCTTTGAAAAGCATACCTTTGAAGGTAATAATGGACATTTTTTCAGTTGCCCTTGCATCTGATTCCAGATTTCCCTTAAAGTTGGACTAGTAATTTCTTAATTATGTTTTCAATGACCTTGATTTTACCTCTGACTTCACAGTGGACCCTAACTGGGTTAAGCCTAGCAACTTATCCCATCCTCCTGGCCATAATGATTGGTGCAGGAATAAACATGGGCAAACAATTTAAATTAGCAGAAAAGAAATGATCTCTATTCTACTGTAGCTACTGATAGAAGTGCTCTAGTGTTTCCTTTGTCTACTGCAAAATTAGGAAGCAGGTAACCCAAGTTGTTGCTGGGAAGCCATTTGATAATATACATGGCAAGACAGAATAGTGATGGCAGAGTGAAAAGGAGGAAAGAAATGAAGTCCTTGGTGATGTTGTTGAGCCACCTCAGCAAGTCTCATGTGAAAACCTTTGGAATTTTACAATTCATAAGGCAATTAATAACCTTTGTTTTTAATGTTAACTTTGAATTGTTTCTGAATTGTAACTGAAGACATCGTAACTTCAGGAAAAATCATAGACATAGCTAGAGGTGGAGGTAGAGCTTGAGAGGTGTTTTGTTTAGTTTAATTTTGAATTTGAAAAAGTATGGAATATGATCACTAGAATGATTTTGTGGATAGAAAGAATATATAAAAACAGGTAAAAAGAAGCAAATCTAAGATGTGAAATCTTTGAAAAACTCATTATGGTGGACACTAGAAAACCTACGGGACAAAGGAGAAGCTAGAAAATGTGACCGGGGTACATTTTGTGATAGGAAGATGAGGCAGTCCTGTCTACTAACTTGTAGCTTTCTTTCTACTAGCTTATGAAGCAGAGTTACCATTGTTTTTAGTTGGAGTAGAGGGAATGTGGGGAAGGAGTTGATTTGACTTGCTTACTGAGAACAGAAAAATGATAAAATATTCACTGCACATGGTATGTGATAAATTTTCCAGAGAGATGTTGCAATAGCAGTGGAAAGTGAAACTTAACATTTAGAAGTGAGATTCCTGGAGAGAAATATATTTAGAAAAACACTTATTACTGCCATTAAAAGGAAGGGTCCAGTGCACAGGTAGTTCAGTGGTTAGAATGCCTGCCTTTCATGCGGGAGACCCAGGTTTGATTCAAGGACCATGCACCCCAGTCCACCCACCCCCCAAAATAAGGGGTACAAAGTGAATGAAATGGACCCACTTTATATAAGAGAATTAACTGGCATAGTGGAGTGCACTTTAAGAACACTTTCTTACATCTACTGCTCACAAAAGCATAATTTAGGAAAAGTCATTCTTAGCATCTTTTTCTATAAATAGCAATTAGTTCTAAATATCATATTTGATTTGCTTCATGTGATGTTGTTTTCAAATTTTCAGGGAAATGACTTGATCAGTATTTATTTAGATATCCTCCAACTTGCACTGAGACCGCTTTCTCAGGATCCTTGCCTCATTAATCATATATTTTCTCTCAAATTATTAGCTACTCTCTTTCTATGGACTCATTTGCTTCAGTTTGCAGGTATTGGCAAATACAGAACAAACCTCCACAGTTTGTACACTTCTAAAAACTGAGCAATATTTCCATACTCTTGCTCAGCTAACTTATTCAGGGTTCTTTACCTTTGCTGTCTCTAATTTCTTACCTACCTTTGGCTATTGTTTCAGTCCATCCTTTTCTGCATTCCAATTAAATCAGTTATTTGAAGCTGCTCTTCTAAGATTACCAATGGTCTAGGATTACCCAATCTAATTGTGCCACTTTGGATCATACCTGACCTAATTTTTCTTAACTGATTTCACATCCTACAGAATCAGTTGGCCCTTGGTACCCAAACCAACTTGCAGTTCTGGAAATGATGGCTGGAGATTCAAGGGAAACTGAGATCCTGGAACAGAGGAAGCTATGAACTAAACCTAGACAGGTTATGAAGACAGTCCAATTGAAACCAATCTTTTGATTTGTTAGAGAGGTAGATGTCAGATAGTAGGCTACAGGAAAGAAACTGAAGATATTAAGACTATAACAAAAAGATTGGCTTTAACCTGTCATCTCTGTGAGAGGTCTTACCCAGCTGAACAAAATACAGATTTGGGGCCATATCCAGGACACATACCTTTTTCTCACACCTGTCACCAAGCCAATGAAATCACCAATCCAACTCTCAGAATAATCCTCGGTGGCAAGTGCATACATGCATCATGATTTTCTCTAATCAATCTTCCCCCATACTCTTATACCAGCTAGTGACTGGTGTGACCAGACACTTGATTGTCCAAATGAGTACACTTTTGAGGGCAACAAGCACCAGTTGGTACTCTTCTAGGCAAGCTGAAATGTATATTTATTGTCATTTCGCCAATATCTACTTCTTTACTAAAACCATTATTACTGCTCAGTTCCAATCTTACCCTTAGCCTCATTTGTAATAGTTGATCTATTTCTCCTTGACACACTTTCTTCACTTGACTTCCAAGACAACGCACTTCTTTTTCTCCTGCCTTACTCATTGCTCCTTCTTAAAGTCCTTAGCTGATTCCATTAATTTCTCTCATTCCCAGTGCTCCAGGACTCAGTTCTTGCTTACTTTACCTCCCTTTCTTCGTCTCCCCTTACATTCGTGGCAATCTCATCCAGGTCTATGACTTTAAATATCATCCATATGCCTTACCCTCCCAAATTTCTATGTCCAAACTTCAGGCTGAAAATTTCAATTTGCATATCTAACAGTATATCAGGCTCAACATATCCAAGACTTAAACAGCAAACCTTTTTCATCCACAATCTTAGCCATATCAGTGGATGAAAACTCCATATTACCAGTTGTCTAGAGGAAAAACCTTGGAGATACAGTTCACCTCTCTCATTCTCTCATCTCCACATCCAATCTATCTACATCCAAGATGACATTGACTTTACCTTCAGAAAACATCCCAAATCTAACCACTTCTTAGCACCTTCACTGCTACCATTGGGACTGTCCTACCATCATCTCTTGCTTGGATTACTGCAATTGCCTTTAGCCCTCCCCCCCCACCATTTCCAATCTCTCCCTGCACAGTTCATTTTCAACAGAGCTTCCAGACATAAAATGATCATGTCACTACCCTGAGCAAACTATTCCACTGCTCCTCATTTCACTCAGAGTAAAAGTCAAAGGCTTTACAATGGCACAACACTGCCACATAATCAGTTTTAATTATACTACTCACCTCATCTGCTATTACTCTCTCCCTTTTTTATTCCTTTTCTTACTCCCACCCTTCTTTATTCCTCTTCTGCCCTTATAACCTCCTTGCAACTTCTCAAACACGTCAAGCATGTGTCTGCCTTACAATCAATCTACTAGCTTATTCCCGTAGATGTTTGAATTTCAACCACTCATATTTTTCAAGTGTTCTTTCAAATACCTTCTTCTCTATCAGACCTATTTTCCCCATCTAATTAAAATTGGAAACTTCCTCTATTCCCAGAACTTTTGGCTACCCTTATTTTGCACTATATTTTGTCCACTGCACCTGACTCCTTCTTACATATTATGTACTTCACTTATTTGTTATGCTTATTATCATAGTCTGTCTCCCCTTGCTTGAATGTAAGGTTCCCAAGTCCATGCTCTTTGTGACTTTTATTCACAGTTGTATGGCCTGGCACAGAGAGCCCTTCCTTCTAATGAACTTCCACCATTATCCAGTAGATTCATCCCATGTCTACAAAGTGATCTTCCCCAAAGATAAAAACTAGAAGATTTAAACAGTACAAGGATATGATTACAGCTCCCTTTTAGTTTCAGGAAAAATTATCTGCTAGATTTTCCTTTTTTTTTTCTTAAGCTAAATAGCTGACACTATTTTATTATTCTAAAAAGTCTGTTGTAGAATTTTTAGAATGTCTAACTATTAAGCAAAGAAGTGAAGTTTGGGTGTGCTTTAATAGATAAATATCAAGCAAACAGGAGACACGCTTAGAAGGGGAAAATTGCTCCCAGTACTATGTGCAAAAGAGTAGAGGTATAAAAACCCTGGGACATTAGGGGTTATAAATCCCTATAGCATATTTCTGGGGAGATCTGAAAGAAGAGGCTGGAGAGCTAAGAAAGGCAAGATCATGGGGAATATTTTTATGCTGCAGAGTTTAAATTTGGTCATTCTATTTATGATATAGAAAAAAGGGGGCAAACTTCTTGCTTACATTTTAGTATCCTGCTTATCTTTTGAATCAACCTGACAAACAAGGGATGAAAATTTTTAAATATTCCTAATGTCAAATAAGGGTTCATTTTCAGTGAATTCTGATTAGTTTAGGTTCACTTTTCATACCTTTAAAAATGACCCATTGTACTGTTAGAGTAATGACAAACATTTAATTGACTTTATAAGTAGTAGAAATATTACTGGACTTGACATAAGGAGAAATTATTTCAGCTATGTTACTAATTCACAGTGTGACCTTTGGCAAGTCAAATTACCTCCCTAGAATACATTTTATTCATTTGTAGGGTTATATAATTACTAGGTTATTTATTTCCTGCTCTAAAATCCTATGAAAACTTTAAAGCTTTTAAAGGCATTAATTATTCTTAAAAATAAGATATTTAAAAATATCTACATCTAAACTATTTTATAAATACGGGATAAAAAATGGAAAACCTCAGCTGCTGTTTGAAAGTTTCAGATCGATTTGATTTTTTGGTACTGTTTTAGTCTGAAATGAAGTGGTTGGGGTGGATTACAGAGCGGCATGTGACTTTGACAGACTATTCAGAAGTGGGAGGATGAGACTGGTTTACTTAAGAGCTTGTAAGATGGAAGGATTAAGTTCACTTTGGCCATCCTTCAGAGGTTGAGCCATGGACCTCAGATTTCTGGAATACATGTGGATATTTGGTCTGGCACCCAAATTGTACTGCATGTACCTTTTTGGCCACTGCTAACTTCAAAAGTAGTGCTAGTGAACATATTACCAAGGCAATATAAACACCTCATCTTAATGTGTTATTGCAAGTACATTGTAAGAACACTGAATTTATTTTAGAAATGAAGTCAGAAGACTTGGGTTTTAGTTCTAATTCTGCCACTGCTTCTCACTACAAATAATCATTTAACTGTTCAGGCCAGTCTTCCCCTATCCCCATCGCCCAACATTAAAGAGAAGAATTGGGGTAGATGATGGTTTAGGACCCTTCTAGTCCTTTGTCCACTTCTAGGCAAAGTGTCTTTGGTGACCATTTATTTCTTGGAGACGCAGACAGTGTAGCTTCTTGCAAGTACCTACCCAAGGACCTGCAACAAATGGGTGTGCGGCAGTTTTCACGCAGTTTAGAATTCCCTCCTCAATAGCAAACTGGTGATTGTATAAATGTCACTGAACACATCCAAATTCTGTAACAAAGAAGCAGAATTAGGGCAAGCACAAAGTAAAATGGTTTGGAGAGCTGTATGGAAAGAGAGAGGTAAATAATATGTATAAATCATGGAAAATGACCCCTTTTATTGGATGCATTTAAAAGTCAAAACTTAGTTTCCAGTGCCATATAAACAGATTTTTAAACATCATTTATTTTTATGATTGATTTGTATATATTAACAATAAAAAGAAAACATTTAAAACAAAGAAAATCTATCAAATAAATTATACAATCAAGTTCTTTGAGCTTAAACATCCATACACTCAATCACTGTTACTTTGCTATCCTTTTCTCCTAAAGAAGTTATTTAAGAGTTGTAAAGTGCCACACTTTAAGGGCTCACCCAAAGTAGAAGTTTTAAAACTCATTTTGGATAAAAAGAAATTCTGAATCTGTAATTTTTGAAATATGTACCTTGTTTTGCCAGCTAGAGAAGACCCATCTTTTAAAATAATTCCAGTTAATAAAATTTAATCATAAAACAACTCTAAAAGAAATGATCACTATTTCTGAATTTTTAATTCCTGTAGGAAATTAGTTAGAATTTTATTTAAGATCTAGAAGACATTATGTGGGACTGATTCCATTCATACTGAAAGCAGAAAGGAAATGATGGTTTAACTCCTCTTATTTGTTTTAGTAGGGGTGGTTGCTTTCTCCAATATGAAAATGACTTATTGTTTGACTGTTATATCTCAAAGACCTCGCGATCTGTGTCATTTAGTGAACTGAAAAGTGATTCATATTTCTTAGGTATTTGCAAATAGAAATTTGATTCTTAGATGTTAGAGTTCGGTTCTTGTATGATGATGTTTAGGTATCAAACCTGGATCTGAGATGACTTCAAACAAAACTGAACTTGGGAAGTGTCATGAAAACATAATTCTAGCATTTCTTCCCATTTTGGAAGGGTAGGCATAAAACCAGTTACAGTTTCACAGTTCTTTACTTTGAGCATAAATGAACTCTTTTGCATAGAATAATGTCTCTATATAGACTGTACAAAAAAGCCCCTTTTAGTATGTCACTACCCTGATAGCTTCCTTCTTTCTCTTTTCTATTTATTTTATTTATTCAAATTTTATCAAAGAAATAGTTTCATATAAGTCTTCCAGGAATAATGACATTCACTGAATCTCTTCTCGAGAATTCCTCATCTGTGTTTGTCATCAAATTCTCTTTCATTAGGCAAATTACTCTTCCCCATTTCCTCTGTGGAATCTTTCTGAATAAGACAATTGATTCTTCTGTACCACAACTCCTGAAATCTCCAAAAATTTGTTTATACTTATTATTTTTTTTAATTTCTCTAAATGTTCATGGAAATTTAATAATTTTTCAACTGCAGTTTGGTTTTAGAATCTCAAGCTCTTTATTTGAGGCTTCCAGGAAGATGGAGTATATGGATGAGATAAGACATAAATAAACAGTACGTCTTTGTCAGAATTATGCTGTTTTCACAGGTTATAAAATTACTCATGGGATCTGTTAAACATCTTACAATACATCAGACAATATTCAACACCACCTCTTCATTTTGCAGGTAAGCAACTGAGGCAGAGTAAAGTGACGCGATAGACACAGGGCCACATTGCTGACCAATAGAAAAACTAGGACCCCAAATCAGGAAATTCTTACATCCCATTTCAGTGGATTTTTCATCATTTCTTCAGTTATATAACAAAATTAGGCCTTTTTAAACTGTGTAGTTTGGGGAGATCAAACAACTGATAAGGAGCCTTTCCTGAAGCAGCTGTCATCATGCTTTAGTGGGAAGAAATGCATTGAGCATCAAGAATGTAAGGGTCTTGGGTGTCTTTTTTGTCACTAAATGGTTTTGCAACATTTGAAAAATTTTGCCTCATATTCTCAGATCTAAAATGAGGACTTTGAGCTAGATAGTTGCTCGAGATGTTATTCATACAAATAAGGAGTTAAAGAGTGCATATAATATCTTGCATGAACAAAAAAGAAGCAGAATGCATGGTGATATATCTGTTGTTCCTTTTTGTACTGCTTATCCTTTTTCAATTTTGCAGTTTTTACTAGGGACTGCTATTGCTGCTATAGACAGTACAAGTCTTTTGGGAAATCGCCCTTTCTCGTATCATGGAGCAAATCTTCTGGAGGACTATCTCACCTTGTACCTTAGATTTTATCAGTACCAATTTATTGATCTATTATATAACAAAGATCATCAGGTAGATGTGTAAAATCTTTACCCGGTTTAGCTGTGACTTAATTAAGCAAACATAAATATAACATATTCCTTTCCATTGCCCTGAAGGCATTTTATATATTTAATCTGCATTACGGTTTGTGCCCTAATGTTGTTTATTTATTTGTTGAGGCTGTAACAGTTTTTCCATGCTCATGTTATTTTGCTATTTCTAGAATCTTTTCCTTGAGGTTTAATTTTAACTATTTCAGTTTTTGTATTTTTATTTATAGATTATGATTTTTATCTCATAAGAGCAAACCATGAGTACTTTCCTATACACAAGAAAATTGCCTATTGCTCACTCTCTGGGGACAGATATTGTTTTCATATTGAATATTTAATTCTAATAATTTTTTTCTCCATATAAGTGTATGTTTTGGGAGTCTTATGCATATGAATATAAATGTCTTTCCACTTGACTCTTTTTTTTTTCCAAAAACAGGAATCATACCAGGAATTCTGTTTTGCACAATCCTTTTTTCCCACTTAAATTTTTATTATAAACATTTTCTCATGCTATCAAATATTCTTCAAGTAAGTAATCTTAACAATTCCTAAATACTCAATTGCAAGAATGTCCATAACTTAGTGAACATTTTCTCTATTGTTGGATACTTTGACTGTTTCCTTTTCCTGTTAACATAAATAATCCTGTGAAAAATATCCGTATGAGTAATCTTTTGCCTCATCTCAAATTATTTCCTTAAGCTAGATTCCTAGAGTTGGAATCAATGGGTCCAAAAATATTTCTGTTAATGTTTTTGTTTGTTTTTGTTTTCTTTAGTAGATGAATCATTTAATTGGTATAAAGCTGATGCAGTCTATATATAAATTTCAAAGAGTCACATTTTAAAATATCAATACATTTGCTTTCCTTTATTTACCAACCTTATCTGGACTGGACCTTATTATGATAAATGTGATTTACATTATATAAAAAAATATATAGCAAATTCTTTGCATGACTTGCTAGGTTCTCCCCCACCTGGTCCCTACCTACTTCTCTAGCTCAATCTGACCCATGAGCTGGTCTCACATTTTCTCAAGTCTAGGTTTACATGTTCTCAAGTCCAGGTTCACATTTTCTTATGTCCACTGGACTTTCAGTATTTTATTCTCTTGAACTCACAGATTCCTCTAGATATTTGTCCTCACAACAGCACACCATAGGTACTGTCCTTTTCCAAAACAGAGCTTCTGCTATTTTGTTTGTGTGAAAAGACGTAAAAACACCATGGGTGTGAACATTTCTCTTCCTAAGAGAAATTTGAGTTGCCTTTCTCCTAAAGCATTGCCTTGGAGCTAAGTTCTCCCAACCCCACTCACGCCCCCAAAGAATGAAGTTTATTGCACACGTTCTTTTATTCATTTGTAATATGCAGGATTAATATGTTATATGGGAATTGCTGTGCCTCTGTATAATTCCCCTTTCCCTCCCATCTCTTCTGTCTCTGCCTCCCTCTTCAGATCTTCTTTCAGGGAAATGGGCCGTCTCAACTAGTCTGTCTGTAGCATATTATGCAAAATGATTAAAATCATCAATTAGAAGATGCTTAGCTGCTGATAACAGAAATTCCAATCTGAAAAGATCTACACTACAGATAAATCGTTTCATGCACAGGAAATCTTTTTTAAGTATGGCAGTTCCAATTGAATAGTGTGAAAACCAGATCTTTTGCATCATTTTTCTCTGCCAACCTCCCCAAGTTGGCTTTTGTCCTTGTGCTTGGGTCCCAGCTGCAGCCATTCTAAGATCACACCCACACACAGTGGGTACTCTCAAAGGAGCTATTTCTTCCTGGAGTATTTTTCTTTCTTTCTTCCTTTCTTTCTT
>PVIY010053729.1:0-14544 GCA_004026745.1 Myrmecophaga tridactyla | reverse complement strand
ATTTCTTTCTCTAAATCGATGCAAATGTTCTAAGAAATGATGAATATGCAACTATGTGATAATATTAAGAATTACTGATTGTATATGTAGAATGGAATGATATATTAATGTTCTTTTGTTAAGTTTTTTAATTAATAAAAAAGTTAAAAAAAAAAAAGATATTTGTGGGCACTCTTGTACTGGGTCCAACATTTGTGTGGCCCATGAACATGAGTGTTCTTGGTTTTTCTGAAGCATACTGGAGGTTAGCAGGAGTTAGAGGGAAGGGGGGAGGTTGAAAGAACAGAAGGAATGGCTCCTGCTCCTCTTGCCATCTTCCACATCCATTCTTCCTTTGTACCCAATTCTGGATACTCCATGTCCATAGGAAAGAAAGAGGAGAGAGAGAAAAAAAGAAGAGAGGAGGAGCCAGGATGGGAAATAAGGCAGTACTTACAGGAAAGGCTCTGGAGAGATCCTCACTGCCTGAGAGGAGTAGGGCAGGACCCCACATTTCAAGCAGTTGGAAGGTAGATTTGAATTGTCCAATAAGATCAGAGATTGTTAGTCATGTTTGTAGGAAAGAAGTTAGCCTGCTCATAGCACTTGCTGCAGGAGCTGAGATTAAGGTATCTTAATGTGTGTTTGTGAAAATGAAATTCAAAACTGAATCCCCTGAGGTGAAAGACGTACTTTTAGTCAATAAATTGAAGGCTAAAGTGAAGGGACTGACGATTGCTTGGAAACTATTTAACTGCTAAGAAAGAAACGAGTAGACCTGATTACAGAAGCCGTGGCTGTCCATTTATGGAGGTCATCCAAGAGATTGGTCATGAATGACAGTGGAGTAATGACCCAGACATGGTCACCAGGATGTGGTCTGAGGAAAGCCTGGTTTGTATCACACAAGTGACACTGTGATCTAGAACTTTCAGGAGCACAGATTGAAGCGGTGGCAAAATTAAATGTAAAACAAATGCATTAGCTAAAAAGGCCCAGGCACTCTGCTAATCCTCAAAATAACCTTAAGAGATATATTTTACGATGCCTTTGTTTCAGATGAGGAAATGGAGATTCAGAGATATTAATGAATATGTCCAAGATTACATAGCTGATAAATAGCACAACCACTAGTCAAATCTGTATTTCTCTAATACCGTAGAACTAGAATATCCTTCACTGTAGTTAGTACATTATTAATTTATTCCACAAATATTTATTGAGCCCTGGGCAGGCAGAAATATGACAGCTGCTGCTCTCAGAGACCACACAGTCTGCTAGGGATCCTTAAGCAATTTGCTCTTTATATTCTAGGGAGCCGTGCAGTCAAGGCTGGGGTTGGGGTATACGAGGAGCACAGGGAAGAGTACTGGACTCAGCTGGGGAATGTGGAATGAGGCCAGGGAAGATGAGAGGGTGATTGAGACAAGTTACAAAGACAAGTAGGGGTCAGCCCACAAGCACAGGGAAGGGGGCTTCAGCAGAGACATTTAAGATAGCATGGCAAATTCAGGGACCCACAAGTCGCGATGGGAGCAGGAGGTGTGTGGGCTGCAGCACAGGAAGTCTGAGTGAGGGCGAGGGACAGAAATGAATGCAGAGAGAAGGCAGGCAACAGGTTTAATCTCTTCAAGTGTCAGCCCAAAGAAATAAGACTTGATCTTGCAAAAAATGGAGAGCTGGCAAAAAATGGTAACTCGCAGGTTTCCGACCTGGGTTATGAGAGTGTTTTAGTGGAGATCCCTACCACTGTGATAATAAGGACAAGTTGGGGGTGCATGGAGGGGGTGCAGTTAAGAGTGTGCATGTGAATGTGTGGGTGCAGATGGGGTGGTTGGAGGGAGGAAGAGGATGGTTCTCTTTGGTGCACTGAATTTGAGCTGCCTGAAGTTGAGAACAGCCTTTCTCAATTCTATAACTAAAGCAGTCCTAGCTAAAGGAAGGCAGTGTTCATAAAAAAGAGAATCCCGGTGAATGGAACCTTGTCAGTTTGTTTACACCTCTGTTTCTGGGGAGGAAAAGGCACCAGCCAGCTGGCAGGGATGCTCAAATGTAAAGGCAAGTATGTATCCCAAGTCTGTATCACAAGCACCCTTGTGATTATACCAGGCTCCCCAGGTAGCCATCCCCAGGCACATAGGCTGATCCAGAAGAGCAATTTCTCTCTGTTCATTAATTGGTACTCTGGTTTATATATTAGTCTTGTGAGTTTGGTTAATTGGGTGAATCCTTCTCAAGCCCAGTCACTTGAGAGTGTCCTGACAAATAGGAGTTTAGGGGTGTGTGAAACCTAAGACAGATAACTGAACGTTGGATAACTCCTAAGTCATGGCAGCTGGCAGGTCTCTCTAATCCCTAAAGCTAACTGCTTTCAACTAACTGAGGCCAAACCAGTGGAACCAGGACACTCTACAGATACCAGATGCCACCGTGGAAACCGACTGTGCATCACCAGGAGGCTCCCTCTAGAAGAATGACTCCTGATCGTTCAGCAAGGCTTTTTATTTATTCAGTTAGTTATTAAACATAACATACAGGCACAGACATTCTTACCATATGATCATTCCATCCTTGATATATAATCAATAACTCACAATATCATTGCATAGTTGTGTATTCATCATCATGATCATTTCTTAGAACATTTGTACCAATTCAGAAAAAGAAATAAAAAGAAAACTGAAAAAAATTCATACATATCATACACCTTACCCCTTCCTTTCATTGATCACTAGCATTTCAAACTAATAAATTTATTTTAACATTTGTTCCCCTATTATTTATTTATTTTTAATCCATATGTTTTACTTGTCTGTCGATAAGGTAGATAAAAGGAGCATCAGACACAAGGTTTCACAATCACACAGTCACATTGTGAAAGCTATATCATTATACATTCATCTTCAAGAAACATGGATGTTGGAACACAGCTCTACATTTTCAGGCAGTTCCCTCCAGCTCCATTACACCTTAACTAAAAAGGTGATATCTATATAATGTGTAAGAATAACCTCCAGAATAACCTCTCGACTCTATTTGGAATCTCTCAGCCACTGACACTTTATTTTGTCTCATTTCACTCTTCCCCCTTTTGGTCAAGAAGGTTTTCTCCATCCCTTGATGCTGAGTCCCAGCTCATTCTAGGATTTCTGTCCCACGTTGCCAGGAAGGTCCACACCTCTGGGAGTCATGTCCCATGTAGACAGGGGGAGGGCAGTGAGTTTGCTTGTCATGTTGGCTGAGAGAGAGAGACCACATCTGAACAACAAAAGAGGTTCTCTTGGGGGTGACTCTTAGGCCTAATTTTAAGTAGACTTAGCCTATCCTTTGTGGGGTTAAGTTTCAGATGAACAAACCCCAAGATTGAGGGCTCAGCCTATTGCTTTGGTTGTCCCCACTGGTTGTGAGAATATCAAGAATTCTCCACTTGGGGAAGTTGAGTTTTCCCCCTTTCTCACCATTCCCCCAAGGGGACTTCAGCAAGGCTTTATGAGTGAAGTGCTCTGGAGTTTTCAAACATTAGTTGCGCAGGAATGCGTAGAATCCTGCAAGGTTCCCCCCTAATGCACAAAAGAGGATTAGCCAAAAATGTATCATGGCTTAAAGGGAAGCTTCTTTTATGAAAGATGCACATATAGAGAGTCTAGTACCTCAGATTTTCAGGTCAGAAAATAGTCTTGAGAGCAATGAGTTAACAAAGCCACCTTATTCCTTCCTTCATTTATTCATTCAGTAGCTGCTTATTTTATGTGTACTCCTCCGAGCCACCTACTGCATGGAGCACTGGGGATGCAGCAACCTACAAAACTGTCATTAGCTCATTGCGACCTAAGCGCCCTCATCCCCCAGAGAGTGGGCCAGGGTTCCCATGTGGCACGCCACTCAGAGGAGGGAGGGAAGGAAGACGGTGTGCTGAAATAGTTACTGATCCTCTGAAGCCTCCATCTAGAGTTATAATTGATCTGGACAGTGATTTCCTTATGAAAGTACAAGAACCAGATGCTGATTTTCAAGGCTTAGGTGTTAGGATAATGGAGACTTTCACTGCCCTTTGCATATTAGCTTTAAAAAATTTCAAATCTAGTTTACGTTTTGAATGGAGTCAAGTCCATATATGTCGTTGTATAATTACATGGTTCAGCTACTCACAAGAGAGGAATAATCACTAGGGTAAAAGTAATATACCCAAACCACTGTCTTTTTTTTTATGCTGAATTCTTTATTTAAAAAATTTTAAATCACTGAATGTTACAAAAGAAGAAAAGTCATGGTTCATCTGTTTAATAGGTTGGTAAAAAAGAGTGTTATTTTTTTTTTCCAAAGATAAGCAGAGGTCAGAAGAAACCTGGCTTATAACTAGTTGAAGAAGATAGGACCTAAGATTTGACTCAGTCATTTCTAAATCTATTTTTTTCACACCTTCTTCTGCCACTTGGATGGTCCTTATCCATTTTCTTTTCAAACTTTTGTATTTCGTTTCTCACATCTTAGTCATTGATTTACTCTTTAATAATCTTGAGGTGTTAAAATTTTTTCTGGGTCTAAATTCTCACCTTCATGTTTATGGATAAGACTAGGATTCAGTGTTTTCCAGGATCCTAATGAAATGGGTAGACGTTTCAAAAACTTTCAAAAAACCCATGAAAAAAGAGAAAAATATGCATAAGTTATAATAACAAACATTCCAGCAACACAATAGTCCTCAAATCAATGCTGGAAATTCAGATGCACTTAAACATCAGGATCCTGCATGTTCTAGATTGTTTACCATGTACCCCCTTTTGGCAAAAGGGTAAACAGTTCAAAATTAATCTGGTCCTTTATGAGTTATGATTCTTTAAGTTAAAAAAATTGGAGGTAGCAGGAGGATAGAAGATGGGGAATTTCCATCATTTTGATCATGTATTAGTTATCTATTGCTGCATAACAAATTATGCCAAAACTTAGTGGCTTTCGAACAGCACAGATTTATTATTTCAACATCTTTGTGGGCCAACTTGGTGGGGACCTCTGCTTCAGGGTCTCCCACAAGATGGCAAGCAAGGCATCAGACTGAGATCTCTCACAGGCTTGACTGGGGAAGAACTGCTGTCAAGCTCACTCCTAATTATTTGCATGGTTTGGTACCCACCACTCTTAGATTGAGGCCCTCAGTTCCCTGTTGGCTGAAAGAGTTGTCCTCAGTTTCTTGCCACATGGGCCTTTTCAACAAGCCAGCTTGCTTCATTAAAATGTACAAGCCAGGAAGACTTGCTAGCAAGAGAGAGTCAACCAAGAAGATGAAAGTTGTAATATTCTGTAACCTAGTCACAGAAGTGGCATCCCATCAACTTTTCCATATTTTATTGGTGAAAAGTGGTCATTAGTTCTAGGCTATGTCAAGGTGAGGGAGTTATACACGGACATTAATACAAGGATATGGGAATCATTGGGGCCATCTAAGAAGTCTGCCTACCACACGTATAAAGTAAGATTAATAAATATTTATATCGTACTATTTCGAACTCACATAAAATGAATTAGCCCTCATTGGCTGGAGGAACCCAATAGTACTTAGAGTGTTGAAAAATAAAAATATTAACAAGGCATGCATGAATCATATTTATATATTATTTTTAGGAAAAATTTTCAGAGACTGATGGCATTAGAATAAATAATAAATAAATGAGTTCTGTCTGTGCAAGGCAGCATTAGATCACGCAGTCATGTATAACAAAGAACTGCGAGATTGGTAGACAGGCAACTCTGAATTCAAGCTTTGGGGCTAGCACACATTAGTGTGTGTCATCAGTATCCCAAAAGCCTCCCTCATGCACTCCCTAAAGGTAACTACCACCCTCCCTGATAACAGATTCGTTTTTCCAAAATTCCAACTTCTATTTTTGTTTACTCTATTTTACATGCTTTTTGCATAATCATCAATAGCTGTTCCCGTTTTCCCTGCCATTCACTTTTTCTTTTGTATTTAACTTGCAGATCTTTTTCTAACGCTTTGAGGTGGATGTTTCAATCATAGAATTTCAGCTACTTTTTCCCCCTTCTAAGTATACCTTCAGTTCCATCCCATAAGTTTTGACATGTCACATTGTCACTATCGGTTGATTCAAAATATTTCCTAATTTCTATTGTGAATTCTTCTTTGATCCATGAATTGCAAATGAATTGTTTATAGGTGAAAGTGAAAATGCTTCATCTCCTCCTCTGTATTTGATTTCTAGCTTAAATGTACTGTAGCCAGACATTTAACCATATCCCATATGTCTCTTTACTCTGCTCTGGTTTTCTATCTCTGCTTCTTACTGTTATTCAATGTAAATATTTTTTCTAACTTGTTTTTCAGTATCAATTTTCTCTTTAGCATTGTCTAATTTGTTGTTGAATCCATCCATTGAGTTTTTAATTTCATTTTCTGCATTTTCCAGTTCCATAATTAAATTTTGCTCTTTATCACCATTTCTTGTCCTTTGCCAAAATCCCCAATGTTGTCTTTAAATTCCTCCAGCCTACTAAGCAGACCTATTTTAAAGCCTGTGTGCGATTTCTCCTTTATCTGGATGACCTATAGGATTATTTCTAATGTGGTTTCTCATGTTTTGCAGTCACTTCGTTCTGTCTGCTATGATTTATAATTTTTTCATTGAATATCAAACATTGTATATTAAAGTTGTGGAGATAATTTGAGGTTCTGGGTGTTATGTTTCTCCCAAGAGAATACTTGATTTCATTTCGCAAATGACTTAAACTAGGAGAATAACGACCCCAAATTGTCTTAATCTTTGAGAAGCTCCCTGTTAGGGTTTATCTATTTCCAGTTAATGCTTACTCCCCATTTATCGTCCTTTAGAGTCCCAGCTTGAAGCCTGGGAGTTTATAGGGGCTCATCCCCCTTAATTCCAGTATTACATTTATAAACCTCTTGTGTTAAGAGCTCTGATCAGCATCTGTGCTTCTGGAATCAGCAGATGCTTCTGAGGAAAGGGGCCACAAATTTTTACTCGGGAACTTCATAGGTTCTCCTTATCTCTCAGATCTTGACCATACAGTTTTCTCCCTGTCATGAGGTCCCTTAGACTCTGAGGTCCCTGAAAAGAAAAGTTCTCTTGTTCATGTTGGTATGCCCGGCACTCAGTATAGAACTTGGAATATATTACACAATTGTTCAATGTTTGTTGAATAAATGAATAAAAATACAGCTTATGTTTGGGATTGGTGGTAAGCAACACAGATTTTTTCCCACCCTTTACCAGAAATTGAAAATAATGTCACTCATGAATAGTAGTATAGCAAGGGCATCGTAGTAGAAGCTGTCCACCATGAGTGTGGTCAGCTGTTTCAAACCTGGACCAAAAATCCCCCAGCCACCCACCCAAGGGAAGTAATTTTTTTTTTTTTTTTTACATGGGCAGGCACCGGGAACCGAACCCGGGTCCTCTGGCATTACAGGCAAGCATTCCTGCCTGCTGAGCCACCATGGCCCACCCAAGGGAAGTAAGTTTATCACTACTTGGATTGCTAGTGCATGGTGATAATGACATGCATATTACTTTTTTTTTTTGTATGCTATATGATGGGGGACACGTTTCATTATTTCTCCATGTGAGAATCCTGTTATTGCAGCACCATTTATTGAAATTTTTGTTTGATTTTGGTTTTTGTTTGTTTGTTTGTTTTGTTTTTTGGGAAGTGCAAGGGCCTGGAATCAAACCTGGGTCTCCTGCATGGCTGGTGTGAATTCTACCATTGAACTACTCTTGTACCCCCCTCCCCCAAAGCATATTACTTTTAATCAGTGTTATTTTTGTATTTGAATTCTCAACATAAAATGTACTCCTGACTGTGTACAGCCTACAGTGGACTGTTTCCGCCTTCTCTACCCTGGTGTGCCTCTGCTGATGACAGCTGAGGGACGTGAGATGGGTTTTGGAGGCAATCCAGCTGGGTTTATGGAGAATGTAGTGCTTATATAGTGAGAGGGCCAGCTGGCTTTCACGCACTTCATTTCCCCTGACTGTCCCACCATAATATCGGGTCCCTGGGGAACCTTTTAACTTGGTTGCATTGCTTTAAACTATGCTTATACTGATGAGATTTGTCAGGACACCATGGCAGGCAAATGTTCAAAAATTACTTGCTCAAAATGGGCAGACTCCATGATCGGGTTTGCTTTCTGTACTAGACTATAAGTGCCTTTGAGGACAGTTAGGCTGTGTCATTCATTATTGTCTATTCCATTGTACCTACTCCAGTATTGCAGAAAAACGGGGCTCAAAAAATGTCAGTCAAATTGAATCATTCTTCCCTTTGTGTTGTTTCATGCATGAAACATAACACTAATTGCATTTTTACTGCTTGAAACCAGAATGAACAGGAGCAGGAGATGCATTTTTTGAAATAGAATATTTGACATCCCCTTAAAAGGTCCTCCTTAAGAGAAATTGATATTATTCAAGAAGTAACACATTTCTTGTTTAACATATGAGGGAAACACATGATAAGCTAAAGAAATAGAAGTTTTACTTCATGGAGAAAATAAGACAGATTAGTCAGCAGTAAATCTACTCAGTAAAAGGAAATACACATTCAGAGGAGAGTCCTCGAAAGTTACAGACTGACTGAAGCTCCTAATATTGGAAGACTTCTGAAATACTGATTGTGTCAGGAATACCCTCTCTCTTTAGCTATGCTCTTGTTTATCTGCTATTTTAGATTTTGACAGACGTTGAATTAACTGAAATATATATCTGGAGCCAGGATCACAGTAAAGGAACCTATTTAATCCCTTACATTTATGAGCATTTTGTCCTTGCCTGAGTGTAAGTCCGCTGGTTGACATATCTGAGTACATTTTGAAAGTGTGGCATTTAAAAAAGAATGCTTACTGACACCAAAGATAAGTGCGTATGCTTCTGTTCTATTCATCCATTTTCCTCACAGAGTCTTTCAGATCCTAGAATTCTAATATAGTTTTTTTAATTAGAGAAGTTGTGGGTTTACAGAACAATCATGCATAAAATACAGGATTTCTACACAGCATCCAGAACTGACACCTTGCATTGGTGTGGGCCATTTGTTGCAATTAATGATAGCATACTTTTTACAATTGCACTATTAATTAAAGTTTAACTTAGAGCTCACTGTTTGCGTACTGTAGGGCCATGCATTTTTTAAAAAAAATTTATTCTGTTACCATATATACAATCTAACATTTCCCCTTTTAATTATATTCAGATATATAATTCAGTGTTAATTGCATTCGTAATGTTTTGTGCTACCATCACCACCACCCATTACCAAAACATTTCTACCGTTCCAAATAGGAACCTTGTACATTTTGAGAATTA
This sequence comes from Myrmecophaga tridactyla, assembly GCA_004026745.1. Lineage (NCBI taxonomy): Eukaryota > Metazoa > Chordata > Mammalia > Pilosa > Myrmecophagidae > Myrmecophaga > Myrmecophaga tridactyla. The sequence goes on along the minus strand of PVIY010053729.1, from coordinate 5,224 downwards.
ATTTCCCATTTCCCATCCCCACCCTATTCCTTGGTAGTCTATTTTTTAGATTCTGACTCTATGAGTTTGCTTATTCTAATTGTTTCAAATCAGTGAGATCATACAATGTTTTTCCTTTTGTGTCTGGCTTATTTCACTCAACATAATATCTTCAAGGTTCATCTTTGTTGTTGCATGTTAATTCCTTTTATGGCTGAATAATATTCCATTTTACATATACACTGCATTTTACTTAACCATTCATTGGTTGATGGACACTCGGGTTGCTTCCATCTTTTGGCAATTATGAATAATTCACTATGTACATTGGTGTGCAAATATCTGTTCAAGTCCCTGCTTTTGATTCTTTGGGGTATATACCTTTAATGGGATTGCCAGGTTTTATTGTTAATTCTATACTTAACTTTTTCAGGATCTGGCAAACTGTCTTCTGGAAGTGGCACCATTTTACATTGCCACCAGCAATGAATGAGTGTTCTTATTTCTCCGTGTCCTTGTCAACATTTGATGTTCTCTGTATTTTTAGTAGCAGCCATTCTAATGGTGTGAAATGATATCTCATTGTTGGTTTTGAGTTGGATTTTCATGATCACTAATGATGAGCATCTTTTCACATGCTTTCTGTCCATTTATGCATCATGTTTGGAGAGAAATCTGTTCAAATCTTTATTCATTTCTAAATTGGGTCATTTATCTTTTTGCTGTAAAGTTGAAGAATTCAATATTTTCTCCCATTGTGGAAGTTGTCATTAACTTTTTTTAAATTTATTTTTTTATTAATTTAAAAACACAACAACAAACGAACAAAAACATTCTTAACATATGATCATTCCGTTCTACATATATAATCAGTAATTCACAATATCACATCATTGCATACTCATCATGATAATTTCTTAGAACATTTGCATCAATTCAGAAAAAGAAATAAAACGTAAACAGAAAAAAAAGATTATACATACCATACCCCTTACCCCTCCCTTTCATTGATCCCTAGCATTTCAAACTAAATTTTTTTTAACATTTGTTCCCCCTATTATTTATTTTTATTTCATATGTTCTACTCGTTTGTTGACAAGGTAGATAAAAGGAGCATCAGACACAAGGTTTTCACAATCACACAGTCACACTGTGAAAGCTACACCATTATACAATCATCATCAAGAAACATGCTACTGGAACACAGCTCTACATTTTCAGGCAGTTCCCTCCAGCCTTTCTATTACATCTTGAATAACAAGGTGATATCTACTTAATGCATAAGAATAACCTCCAGGATAACCTCTCAACTCTGTTTGGAATCTCTTAGTCATTGACACTTTGTCTCATTTCACTCTTCCCCCTTTTGGTCGAGAGGATTTTCTCAATCCCTTGATGCTGGGTCTCAGCTCATTCTAGGGTTTTTCTCAATCCCTTGATGCTGAGTCCCAGCTCATTCTCGGATTTCTGTCCCACCTTGCCAGGAAGGTCCACACCCCTGGGAGTCATGTCCCACGTAGACAGGGGGAGGGTGGTGGGTTTGCTTGCTGTGTTGGCTGGAGAGAGAGGCCACATCTGAGCAACAAAAGATGTTCTCTTGGGGGGTAACCCTTAGGCCTAATTTTAAGTAGGCTTGACCTATCCTTTGTGGAGTTAGGTTTCATATGAACAAACCCCAAGACTGGGGGCTCAGCCTGTAGCTTTGGTTGTCCACACTGCTTGTGAGAATATCAAGAATTCAACTTGGGGAAGTTGAATTTTCCCCTGTTCTCACCATTCCCCAAAAGGGACTTTGCAAATACTTTTCTGCTCACTGATCAAATCACTCTGGGATTCATCGGGGCATCACTCTGGACAAACCAACAAAATCTCATGTCCTACCCAAGGTTCCATGTACTTATGGTGTTCAACCAAGCTATCTACATAAGTTATATTAGGAAATGCACTAGTCAAAATACAAATTTTGTACCAAATAAACTTTTTTTGCTTTAGTCTAACATATAAGTTGAAATTCTAAAATATTAATTACCATCTATTTTCAGCATCCTGCAGTAATACACATTCCTTTGTTCTTCCTCAGGAAGTTGTCATTTACTTTTATGCTAAAGTTATTTGAGGCACTTAAGTTTTCAGTTTTGATGAGGGTCTATTTATTTATTTTCTCTTTTGTGGCTTGTGATTTGGGTGTATAATCTAAGAAATCATTGCCCAACATAAGGTTCTAAAGGTGCTTTCCTACATTTTGTTCTATGAGTTTCATGGTTCTAGCTCTTATATTAGGGTCTTTGGTCCATTTGAGTTGATTTTTGTATAAGATAGGGGTCCTCCTTTTTTATTCATTTAATTATTATTTTGCAAATGGAGATACAATTTTCCCAAGACCATTTGTTGAAGAGACTACTCTTTCCCAATTAAGTGGTCTTTGCTATCTAGTCAAAAATTACTTGGCCAGTTGGTGGGAATGTACAGTGGTACAGCTGCTGTGGAAGACAGTTTTGCGGTTCCTCAGAAAACTAAATATTGAGTGGCCCTATGACCTGGCAATTCTGCTACTCAGTAGATACCCATAAGATCGTAAGGCAGTGGAAACAAAGAAGAAATAAGTAATCAAATGTCACCAACCAAAAATAACTGAATAATCAAATATCAAAGATATTTTTAAAAGTTTTTATGTCATTATGTATTTTGAGTTAAATTAAAACAAAGAATTGAGAAAAAAAAGATCTGAAGGCAGGACACGAAAAGACATTTGCACACTGATGTTCATAAGGGCATTATTCACAACTGCCAAAAGATGGAAACAATGCAAGTGTCCATCAACCAATGAATGGGTAAATAAAAGGTGATATATACATACAATGGAATATTGTGCATCAGTAAGAAGGACTGAGGTCCTGAGGCATGAGACACATGGATGAAACTTGAAGACATAATGCTGAGTGAAAGAAGCCGGACACAAAAGGGCAGATATTGTATGATTTCACTACTAGCACTAACTAGAACATGTAAACTCATAGCCTTAAAACATAGATTATAGGGTACCTAGAGATAGACAGAAGCTAGAGAAGAGGGAGCAATTACCTAATATGTACAGAATTGTTAATGAGGTTGAACTTAAATGTGTGGGAATAGTAGCCCTCTATTGGGATTACAAGTAACAGTAATGTATTGTAGGTGAGTTTGGTTGAAAGGGGTTGTTTAGAATCCCTCATGTCACTAATTAATACTACAAATATAAATAAGTTCTTGCATGAAGTACTACAAATGAATGACATTTGGACAAAGAGTTAATAATAGAGGGTATATGGGGAAAAATTACCTATTGCAAGCTATGGACTTGGTTAACAGAAATTCCTTAATATTCTTTCATCAACGGTAACAGATGTATCATACCAATACTAGGGGCCAATAATTGGGGGGGGGGAGTAGATAAGGGATACAAAATATTTTGGGTTTTCTTTTTTGTGTCTATATGATATTTTTCTTTTGAAGCAATGAAAATGGTCTAAAATTGAGTGTGACGATGATGATGGCACAACTAAGTGATGACTATGAGACTGTATACTTTGGATGAAATATAAGGTATGTGTAGTATTGGCATCATAACAATATTTAGTTTTCCAGTCCATGAACACCTGGAATATCCTTCCATTTATTTAGGACTTCTTTGATTTCTTTTAGCAATATTTTGTGGTTTTCTGCATAGTAGTCATTTACATCCTTGGTTAAATTTATTCCTACATATGTGATTCTTTTAGTTGCTATTTTGAATGGAATATTTTTCTTGATTTCTTCTTCCAATTGTTTCATTGCCTGTATAAAGAAACACTACTGATTTTGGGGTGTTGATCTTGTACCCTGCCACTTTGTTGTAGAAGTTATGTTGTGGATATTTCAAGATTTTCTGTATATAGGATCATATCATCTGCAGATAGGGAAAGTTTTACTTCTTCCTTCCCAATTTGAATGCTTTCTCTTTCTTTCTTTCTCTTGCCTAATTGCTCTGGCAAGAACTTCCAGTACAATGTTAAATAACAACGGTGACAGTGGCAATCCTTGTCTTTTTCCTGATCTTGGGGGGAGTCTTTCACCATTAAGTAGGATGTTGGCTGTGGGCTTTTTATGTATGTCCTTTATCATCCTTTATCATGTTGAAGAAGATTTCTTCTATTTCTAGTGTCTTAGGTGTTTTTATTAAGAAAGGGTGCTGGATTTTATCGCCTGCCTGTTATGTATCAATTGATATAATCATCTTTTTTCCCCTTCATTCTGTTAATGGGGTGTATTATATTAATTGATTTTCTTATGTTGAGCCAACGTTGCACACAGAGCTAAATCCCATTTGATCATGCTGTATAATACCTTTAATTGTTGGATTTGGTTTGCTAGTATTTTTGTTGAGGATTTTTGTATCTATATTCATAAGATATATTGATCTGGGAGTTTTCTTTTCTTATGGTATCTTTATTTGTCTTTGGAATGAGGTTGATGTTGACCTCATAGAATGAGTTAGGGAGTGTTTCCTGCTCTGGAATGTTTTGGAAGAGTTTGAGTAGAATTGGAGTTAAGTCTTCTTGCACTGTTTGGTAGAAATCCCCTGTGAAGCCATCTGGTCTTGGGCCTTTGTTGGGATTTTTTTTATTACTGATTCAAGCTCTTTACTAGTTATTGGTTTGTTGAGATGTTCTATTTCTTCTTGAGTCAGTGTAGGCAGTTTATATGTTTCTGGGAAGTTTTTTCTTTTTGTACTAGTTGCCACTTTTATCTTTGCCCATTGTGTGTGCCCAGAAAACTAGATTTATCATTTTTTTTCATGCATTTTCTTTTTAGCACCTATAGGAAGTAAGAAGGGGGAGTTATATACCAAACAATACAATACAATAATACACCCATTTATAATTACCAAATGGTTGACCGTTAATGCAGGTCTTTATTTCTTCATGCTGCTTTCAACCACTGTCCAGTGACCTGTGCTTCAGTCTGAAGAACGTCCTTTAGCATTGCTTGTAGGGCAGGTCTAGTGGTGATGAACTCCCTCAGCTTTGGTTTCTCTGAGAATGTCATAATCTCCCCTCATTTTTGAAAGAGTCTTTCTGAGATATAAAGTTCTTTGCTGGCAGTTCTTTTCCTCAATACACTTAGTATTTCAACCCACTCACTCTCTCTCTCTCTCTCTTTTTTCTTTTGGTATTTTCAAATAACTTTTTTTAATTGACAAAGCAAAACAACAAACAAACACTAACAT
>PVIY010053728.1:0-14552 GCA_004026745.1 Myrmecophaga tridactyla | reverse complement strand
CCCCCACAAGACTGCTTCCTAAAAGACCACCCCTCCCAGAGGGGCCCAGGGAGCAGTGGAAAACTAGTAAGTGGGTGGTCAGCAAAACAGCAAATTACCAGCAAGGGGGCTGGACAGAGGGTGGAGGCAGGTAGGGGTGGTCCTCGGGGCTCCCCAAGGGTCCCTGCCTTCCAGCCTCTGCTGGCTTCAGGCAAAGCTCCCACTTTATTTTTAAGAAGTCCGGTGCGGGACTTGGAGTTCCTTGCAATATTCTCCCCCACGATCCCTTCTCTCCCCCACCCACTATAATTAAAACCATTGTTTTTCAAGCAGATGTTAATTAAAAAGCAAACATGTTTTGCTAAGTAATTTAGAAGCTTTGGTTATGCAAACCAGAGTCATGATAGTTAAATACACACTCATAACCACTACCCTTACCTAGCGTGCCCCAGCTTAGGGCCCCTGTAACCACTGTGGGTGTACTTCCCTTTACAGTTTACATGCCCTGTGGTGGCCCGGCCAGGACAGCATGTCCTTGTCTCACGTGCGGGTCCCCCTCCACCCGCAAGCCCAGCCTTGCCAACCCCCTGGAATTTGTGCTCTGGCTCCCAGGGGCAGGAGCTGGTGAGGGGGGACGATAGCAGGCAGTGTCCTGGTCTCAGTCGCAGAGCCATGGCCCAGCTGAGGGGGGAAGGGAGGGAGCTGTGTGCGTGTGCGTGTGCGTGCGTGTGTGTGTGTGTGTGTGTGTGAGAGAGAGACAAACTTGGAAGCCCAAACAGGAGGATCAGCAGATGGTTAAAGTTGTCTTCCCAGGTCTTCTTTCTGGGGCTGCAGATACTTAGAGCTGGGACCACCGGACCCTGAGGTGAAGCTCCAGGGTGAGGACGGGCCTGGTTGTGGGGATGGGTGGGGGATAGGGGGTGGGTACCCCTGGATGCTCAGAGGCACCTGCTCTCCTCCAGCTCCCCACCTGTGCCTGCTATCTCTGATACGCTTGGTGGCCATAGTCCCCAAAGGCCATTCACGCACTGGGCAGCAGTGATTTCCAGGCCCTCCTGCCCCCACAAAGCCCCGCACGCAGGTGGTGGGGGATCTCACCAGGCTTCTCTTTCCTGGGCTCCTCTCACCCCCACCCGGGCTGCATGACTTAGCACCAAGGCCCTGGAGGGTGAAAAACATCCACAAGCTATTGTTACCACCTCTCAACCTGCCTGTTAGCTCTCCTGAGTTGCATCCCGCTAAAAGGAGAGTTGTGTGTGTCTGATGCCATGTGTGTATCCGCGTGTGTGTTTCACTGTTGGCCCTAACTGCCTGCTGCCAGCGAGTTTCTTCCTCCCTCCTGAAGGAGGAGATTGCTCAAGGTCCTGCTCTGGTGGGTGGCAGAGGCCAGGGAGGCTGGGGGTGAGTTGGTGGATGCGGGGCCCTGGGAACTGGCTCCAGCACTGTGGGGCAAGCGGCCAGCTCAGGGCTTCTCACATATGCACAGGAACACAGGGCAGAGGAGAGCGGAGTCCCAGCCTCCGCACGGGGCCAGCCCTCCCCCTCCTCTTGGACTTGGCGCCTTTTCTCTGCAATGAGGCTAATGGCCCTGCAGGAGAGTATGTCCCGACATGTGTGCAATCCACCGCAGGCACAGCGTTTCCCCCATAGGGACAAACGCACCGTCACAAGCCACGATGCACGGCGGCACAGGGTGGCACACGCTGGCTGCCGGCTCCCAGGGCTCAGCCCTCGCCGGGGCGGCGCGCCAGTGACACGCACACTCCGGCCTCTCCCACTCACACCCACATCCCAGGAGGAGACGCTGCTCCAGCCGCGCTCCCCGGGGCCCGGCCCTCGGCGGTGAGGCGCTTCTGTGCTCTGTTCCCTTCACAGCCCGGTGGAAACCGCAGCGGGGCGGGCCGGGATGAGCTCACGCCGCCGCCCGCCAGGCCTCGCCACCCCTAACTCGCTCCAGATGCCCGGCGGTGGGCCGGCCGGCCCGCCTGAGCCGGGAGAGGCACAGCTCTCTCGCGCCCCCTGCAGGAAGGGGCTTTAGCAGGTTACCCAGACGTGGAGAGCTGGAAGCTCCGAGGTGGAGAGACTGGGGGATGCGGGCTGCACATCCCGGAGGAGGAAGCCCTTGTCCCTACTGCCTGCTGCCTGAGTTCTCTCTCCGGCGGGGGGAAGCTGTGGATGAGGCCCTGCCTTCCTCCTCCCCCCACCCCCCCACGTGTGGTTTCCAGATGACGATTCTCTACCCCTCCCGGGTCTGCTTGCTGTGTGGACCCTGGGCCCCGAGCCCTACCCTTGGCTGCCCTGGCCAAAACCTCGGGAAGCAACGCCCCCCACCTCCCCTCCTCACCCGGATACTGCCGACCACGCCTCCTGCCTCAATGGCCCTGGCTGGGCCCTGCCCATTCTTGTTCCTCTTGGAACAAACACTCCAGTTTCTACTGGAAAAGCAGCAGGGGCCTGGCCACCGCCTGTTTTTAATAAGGAGCTGGTATTTCCCCGAAATCGCCGGCCGCGGCTGACCTCACGGGGATGACGGCTGGCTGGGAGCCAGGAGCAGGAGCCAGCTCCTGTGTGCGCCCCTGACGCCCGGCCGTGCAGAGAAGTCCGGCGGGGAGGAGGGACTCTGGTTTCTAGTCCCAGCTCAGCTGCTGGCTGATCCAAAAATCTGCATGCTTTGCTGTGCTGTGAACCCAGGACCATATCATCAAGCCCGGTGATCCTAGGCCCTGGGTTCAAGTTTTCTTCCACCTCTGCCTTACTGTGTGATCCTGACAAACTGCTTAACCCCCCACTTCTCATTTCCTCCATTGTAGTATTTGCTGTTGTGAGGACAGGCCTGCCGACCGGGAGGAACAGTGATTTAATTTCGTGAGGGCAGGAGGAGGGGCCAGATCAGGCCCTGGACTTCCTGGGCCAGGGGCAGTGTTGAGAGTAGGGGAAGGGGCTGGGGATTGTCAGATTGGGAGGAGGCAGGGGAGTTACAGATGATGTCCTGACAGAGTGACAGTGCTCAATGAGGGGTCAACAAAGGGGACTGTGGGCACCCAGAGGCTAGGGTGTGTATCAGGGAAGGCTTCCCAGAGGAGAAGGCAAGTGAGCTGAGGTGCAGTTTGAATGCAGATAAACCAGGCAGAGACTCAAGAGGGTAGAACCCTCAAGGCAAGGGCTTAGAAGCTAGAACAGGAGAAGGTGGGCAGGCGCTGGGGGAGAATAGGGGAAAGGTGGGATGAGGCAGGAAGTGCCAAGGTATCTTGGGTAGTGAGAGGGGACTCTGTGGGTAGTGAGGGGTCCTGGGGCCATCAGATCTGGCCCAGGAGTCCTGTTTGTAAACCAACGGGGACAAAGACTGAGTGAATCAGAGGGAGACAAGGCCCAGCAGGAGAAACAGAGGCATCAGAGAGATGGGGAAAGGAGACACAGCAGGCTCAGGACCCCCCTGAAGTAGCAGTAACAATAACAGTGCTGTGAACTAACACTCATTGAGCATTTAGTTGTTTGCCAGGCACTGCTCCAAGCACATTCCAACTTTACTACAATTCTATTGATTCGTTCATTGAACAGATATTTATGGAGTGCCTTCTATGTGCCAGGTATGTTCCAGGTGCTAGGAATACAACAATGATCAAGACAGACAAAAATTCTTCCCGTATAAAATGTATATTATGGATAATAAATAAATGAGTAAAATATATAGTATATCAGATTGTGAGCCGTGCTACAGAGAAAACTAGAGGATAAGAGAAATGGGAGGCAAGGCTGGCAGACAGTTTGCAAGAGGATGCCTTGGGAAGGCTTCACTGAGGAGGTGATATTTGAGAATAGACAAAACCTGGCCTGCTCTCTGTTTTTTGTCCAGACCCACAAGCTAAATATGGTTTTTACAGATGAACATTTGCAATAGATTTTGTGATAGGGTACAATATTTTTGGTGTTATCCTCTCCAAAAAACCTCTATTCTTCTCATTAATAGAACTTGTTAAAGAAAATGCCTTCAATTATTATAATTTTCTTTTCAATTTTGTCGGAAATATCTTTTCTCTGTTGTTATGTAAGTAGTTACATGATATGCTTAATATTGCCTCTTGGCCTGAAGTCTAAAATGTTGACCATTGGGGCCTTTATAGAAAATGTTTGCTGACTCCAACATAGACCAAGAAGGCGAAGAAATAAATGATCTGGATTGGAGCGAACAGCCAGTACAAAGGCCCAGGGGTAAGAGAACCATCAAGGAGGCCAGAGTGGCTGGAACCACATGAGCAAGAAGGAGAACAGTAAGAAAGGGGCCGAGGAGCCAGGGTCAGATGGCGTATGGCCTTGGTGCTGAGTCTTAGGTATCTTAAAAAATGTGTGTGACTATTATGAGTAGAATATCTTTTTTTTTCATTATATTTTCTCATTTGTTATTGCTGCTGGGTAGAAAGCTATTGATTTTGCATGTTGGTCTTTTCTCCCAACCACCTTAGGTTATTCTCTTATTAGTTTTATTATTTTTTCAGCTATTTCTTTTGTCTTTTAGAAGACTGTCATATGTTCTGCAAAGGATGCATTTTTTTTATCTTCTTGTCTCTATATAATTCAATTTCTTCCTTTCTTTCCTTACCTCCCCTTCCCCTCTCCTTGCCTTCCTTCCTCCCTTCCCCTTTCCTCCTCTTATTCTCTCCCTTTCCTTCCTTCCCTGCAAAATAAGGCAAAAATCCAGATTTTCTTGTAAAATGTCCTCATCTTCCAATATTGGCAGTAAGTCCAACACTGGCCGTCTACCCAGAGTGGCTAAATGAGACCCTCTGTCTGAGGGCAGGCTTGGCCTGCAGTCTGCCCCCCTCTGCCCCGCTGCTTCCTCTGACCCCATCTGGCTTTTCACAAGACCCTCCCCCTCCTAACTCACTGAATGTAACCACCAGCCCCTCCTGAGGACTCTGTGGCTGTGCCATAGAGCACTATGCATCATGCCAGGCCCATGCCATGCAGATTTTTTATTTCCCAAAGGAGAGAGGATGGAAGGAAGAGGAACTACCTGAAGACGTTTCAGACTGAGGAGCAGGGGGCCGGAGAAGAGCAGTAAGTGCAGAGGCAGGGGCAGCAGTGGGACAAGCGGGTTTGGCCTAGGCTTTCCTTTGAGTTTTACAATGATGGATGATCTAGTTGGCCCAGCTGTGCCTTGATTGAAAACACACACACACACACATACCACAATTTGTTTATCCATTCATCCATTGATGGACACTTGGGTTGCTTCCACCTTTTGGCTATTGTGAATAATGCTTCCACGAACATAACTATGTTCCAGGAGCTGTACCATTTTACATCTCCACTAGCAATGTATGAGGGTTCCTGTTTCTCCACATCCTTGTCAATACTTGTTATTTTCTTTTTCTTTTTTATAAATCATAGCCATTCTAGTAAGTATGAAGTAGTATCTCATTGTGGTTTTGTTTTTTTGGTATGCTGTATGGCAGTGGGTCACATTTAATTTTTTTTCCATGTGAGTATCTTGTTATTGTAGCACCATTTGTTGAATTTTTGTTTGTTTGTTTTTCTTGGGAAGTGCATGGGCCGGAAATCGAACCCAGGTCTCCTGCATGGCAGGCGAGAATTCTACCGCTGAACTACACTTGCACCCCTCATTGTGTCTTTAATTTACATTTCCCTAATAGCTAATGATGTTGAGCATCTTTTCATGTGCTTAATGGCCATTTGTATCTCTTCTTTGGAGAAATGCCTATTCAGGTCCTATGCCCGTTTTTAAATTAAGTTATTTGTCTTTTTGTTGTCATGTTGTAGGAGTTCTTTATATATTCTGGGCATTTAACCCTTATCAGCCGCATGGTTTCCAAATATTTTCTCCCATTCTATATGTTATTTTTTCACTTTCTTCATAATGCACTTTGTTTGATGCACAAAAGTCTTCAACTTTGATAAAGTCCAATTCATCTATTGTTTCTTTGGTGCTCATATTTTTGGTGTAATGTCTAAGAATACACATTCCTTTATGTTTTCTTCTAGAGTTTTATGGATTTAGCCCTTGTATTTAGGCGATTAATATACTTTGATTTAATTTTTATATATGGTGTGATGTAGGGTTCTATTTTCATTCTTTTGCATATGGATATCCAGTTTTCCCAGTACCATTTGTTGAAGAGACTATTCTTTCCCCATTGAGTGGATTTGGCAGCTCTGTCAAAAATATCTTGTGAGTTTATTTCAGAATTCTCAGCTCCATCCATTGGTCTGCATGTCTGTTCTTGTGCCAGTACCAAAACTGTTTTGATTACTGTAGTTTTGTAATAAGCTGTAAAATCAGAAAATGTGAGTCCTCCAACTTTGTTCTTCTTTATCAAGATGGTTTTAGCTATTTGGGGCCCTATGCCCTACCATAGGACTTTGTTGATTTGCTTTTCCAGTTCTGCAAAGAAGGCTGTTGGAATTTTTACAGAGTAGCAATGGATCTGTAACTTGCTTTGGGTATTATTGCTATCTTAACATGAACATGGGATGTAGTTTTGCTTATTTAGATCTTTAATTTCTTTCAGCAATGTTTTCCAATTTTCCATGTACAAATCCTTTATGTCCTTGCTTAAATATTTCCCTAGTTATTTCATTCTTTTAGTTGCTAATATAATTGGAATTGCTTTCTTGACTTTCTTTTTGGATTTGATTGTTCATTGCTGGTGTATAGAAACACCACCATTTGTGTGTGTGTGTGTGTGTGTGTGTGTGTGTGCATTGATCTTGTTCCCTGCCACTTTGTTGATTCATTTAGTAGCTCTAGAAGCTTCTTTGTAGATTCAAAATCTAGTGGCTTAAACAACGACCAGTCTCATTTGTTTACAAATCTGCAATTTGGTCAGGGCTTTCTGAGGAAACCTTATCTTTGTGTAACTTGGCAACAGCTGTGGCATCTCAAAGGCTGGGCCTAGAATCATATGAAAGCTCAGTTAATCATACGTCTTATGGTTGATGTTGGATGCTGGCTTGAACTTTACTGGAATTTGTTTGGAATATCCACATATGGCCTTTCCACATGGGTTCCTCACAGGGTGAGCATCCTAATATAGAGAAAGCCATGTGGAAACTACATCACCTTTTATGATCTAGCCTTGAGAGTTATGCATTGTCAGTTCCACGGTGTTCTATTAGAAGCAGGTGATTAAGGTCTGCCCATATTCAGGAGGAGGGGAATTAGATTTCAGCTTGTGATGGAAGGAGTCCCAAAGTTTTGTGAACATATTTTAAACCACCGCTGCCATATTTGCCTGAAATCTTCTGTTAAAAGAAATGAAATATTATAGTTATAACTGACTACAATATTTATAGCTCTGACTCCCTTTCTTTTCTCAAAAGGAACCTCTATTCTGAAATTGATTGCATACTTTCTATCCAGGGTTTTATGTTTTTAATTACTTATATATGTACATATATGTGATATTAAGTATGTTTTACATATTTTATACTTTTCACAAATTGTACCGTATTTTACATGTGTACTCTTTTGCTTGCTTTTCCTATTCGACACTACCTTTTCAAGATTTATCCATGTTGATAGATGTAGTTTTAGTTCATGACTTTTAGCTGTTGTGTAACATTTTATTGTATAACTATAGCACAGTTCTTTTTATTTATTCTTCTGTTGGTGGCCAGTTGGGCTGTTAATAGTTTGTTGCTATCACAAACAGTGTAGTGATCACCATGTCCATTAGTGTCCTATGTGAACATATGCAAGAGTTTCTCTGGGGTACATTTCTTAGGTAGAATTGCTGGGTGTTGAGGTATTGCACTTAAGCTTTCCTAGATATTACCAAATTCCTTTTTAAAGCAGTTGAGCTCATTGACAGTTAACCCAATTGTTAATGAAAATTTCCATTTTGCCACATCCTCTATAACACTTGAAATATCAGACTTCAAAATTTTTGCCAATCTAATGGGTATGAAATGCTATCTCAATGTTTTCATTTGTATTTCTCTGATAACTATTGCGTTTTGGAATTTTTGATATTTATTTTCTGACATCAGAGAAGGTTTGGATTTCCAATACTTTGTTTAGGATTTTTGCATCCATATTCGTAAGGGATATTGGTCTGTAATTTTCTTTTCTTGTGCTGTCTTTATCTGACTTTGGTATCAGTGTAATGCTGGCCTCATAGAATGTGGTAGAGAGTAATCCTTCCTCTTCTATGTTTTGGAAGAGCTTGAGAAGGATTGGTATTACATTTTCTTTAAATGGTTGGTAGAATTCAGCAGTGTAATCACTGGTCCTGGACTTTTTTTTGTTGGGGGGTTTTAAATGACTGATTCAATATCTTTACGTGTTGTAGGTTGGTTGAGCTTTTGTGTTTCTTCTTGCATCAGATTAAGTAATTTGTATATTTCTAGGAATTTGTCCATTTCATCAAGGTTTTCTAATTTGTTGGCATATAATTTTTCACTGTACTTTCTTATAATACTTTTTATTTCTATAAGGTCAATAGTAATGTCCCCACTTTCATTGCTGACATTGGTTATTTGTGTTCTTTTTCTTTGTCTCCCTGGCAAAAGATCTGTCTATTTTTGATCATTTCAAAGGCCAACTTTGGTTTTGTTGATTCTCTCTATTGTTTTTCTATTATCAATTAGACCTCTGGTCTAACCTTTACTATTTCCTTCCTTCTACTAACTTTGGATTTAGTTTCCTCTTTTTATTCTAGTCTCTTTATGTGTGAAGTTAGGTTATTGATAATGTGATTTTTCTTATTTATTAATGCAAACATTTAGAGCTATACATTTCCTTCTGAGAAAGGAAATTTCTCAGAAATTAACTTTGCTGTTTTCATCCATCTCAAAGTTATGCTAATTTCCCCTGTGATTTCTTCTTTGCCCCACTGGTTGTTTAATAGGTGTTGTCTAATTTCCACCTAATTGTAAATTTTCTAGTTTTCCTTCTGTTACTGATTCCAACTTGACTCCATTGTGATCCAAGAAGATACTTTTGATTATTTCAATATTTTGAAACTTCTTAAGATATAATTTGTGGCCTAACATAGTCTGTCTTAGAAAATGTTCCATGTGCTCTTGAGAAGATGTGCATTCTGCTGTTGGTAGGTGGAGTGTTCTATATATGTCCATTAAGTCTAATTAGTTAATAGAGTTGTTGAAGTCTTCTATTTCCTTACTGATCTTCTGTTTAGATATTCTATCAATTATTGAATATAATGTATTAAAATCTCAAACTACTATTACAAACTATCTACTTCTCTGTTAAATGCTGTCATTTTTTTTCTTCATATATTTGGGTCTCTGTTTTATGCATATATGTTTATTATTATTATTATATATTTTGCCAGATTGAAACTTTCATCAATATATATTTTATCTTTAAGAATATATTTCCTGTTCTGAGAAATGATCATGGTGATGAATATACAAGTATATGATGATATTGTGAGCCATTAATTGCACAGCAAGTATGGAATGGTCATACGTTAGGAATGTTTGTGTTGTATGTTGATTGGTTTTATTGATAAAAATACAAAAAGAATGTATTTTAATGCAAATAAGTGCTTCCAAATACTATTAATCCACAAATATATGCTTTTAATTGAGCATATTCTTCCCCTTGAAGACATTTATAAACTTTTATTAGATTCTTCTCTTGACATTTACTTTTACTGGATGTTTTGAGTATGTTGTTATAACTCTGGAAATCTAGTGCTCCCACTTTTCTGGGATTGCTAGGGTTTTTGTTGTGGTTGTTGAAGGCTGGAGCCATCAATTTTTGACTTTCCCAAACTAATTTTTCTCCCAAACAGGGAATGGAAAGATAAATGAGAAAAAAAGGATTTGCCTCTTTAAGACTCCTCTGGTGCTTTTCCGAAGAGGGCCATGATTGGCACAGTGGCCATCCTCAGAGCCAGTGCCCCAGCAATCTGAAGTAGCTATGCAAAAGCAGTGATCAGTTATCAGTCCATACACTCCTGGATTTTTTCTTTTATATTTTATCTTTTATTATTATTATCTTTTTTGCATGGGCAGGCACCGGGAATCGAACCCCGGTCTCCAGCATGGTAGGCGAGAACTCTGCCTGCTGAGCCACCGTGGCCCGCCCACACTCCTGGATTTTTGAGGACTAGGCCCTTACAGCCCCTCATACCAGCAAGCTGCACAGGACCCTGGGCTGCAGTCTCCATTTCCTCACTGCCATATGGTTGAGGGAAGGGGGCTGGTAACAACTGACTGAAGGGTGAAATTCACTGATATTTGCTGCGACTTACCGACCTTTTTATCCAACATTCCCCTAGATGTTGCACAGTGTTCCACTAGACTCCAGACTTTCAAATCAGTTGATTCAGACAGTTCCTGCCAGACCAATAGTTGTTTTGGTGGAGGGATGAATTCCTGGAGCTTCCTACTCCACTATCATCCCACAAGTCTCCCTTAACTGTTTTTGTTTGCTTGTTTGTTTTTTTGTATGCTATATGGTGGGGGTCACATTTCATTCTTTTTCCATGTGACTATCCTGTTACTAAAGTACCATTTGTTGAATTGGGGGGGGGGCGGGGGGAGGTGCACGAGCCAGGAATTGAAACCAGGTCTACTGCATGGCAGGCGAGAATTCTACCACTGAACTACCCTTGCACCCCCAGCTGTGTGTGTTTTAATAGTTGATTCTTTATCAATTTGAGTAAGTTTTCCTCTGGTCATAGTTTTTTGAGTGTTTTCATTAAGAATTGTGTTGGATTTTGCCAAGTGCTATCTTCATTTCTATTGAAATGATCATGCAGTTGCTGTGCTCTCTTCTAGGAATAGGATGAATTATATTAGTTGGCTTCTATATGTTAAACTAACCTTGCATTCTTAGGATAAATCCCACTTTTCATATTGCATAACCTTTTTTATATGTTGTGGGATTCAGTTTGCTAATATTTCATTTTTTGAACATTTGCATCTATATTCATGAGGGAATTTAGTTTTCTTTCCTGTGATATCTTTCCCTAATTTTGGTATCCAATTAATATTCGCCCCATTGAGGGAGGTTCCAAGATGGTGGCTTAGTGAGGTATGGGATTTAGTTCATCCTCCAGAGCAGCTAGTAAATAGTCAGGAACAGTACTGCTGGGGCCACGTCAGTGACTGGACACGCAGCACACAACAGTCTGGACAAGCTGGACCAATTGCGAGCCCACACAGAACTAAAAGTCCCCCAAGCCGGGGAGGCCAGTGCCCTCCCCCATGGGCATGGCAGCCTGGCTCCAGAGTGGAAAGGAAAGAGACTTTACTAGCAGCAGGGGCTTAGCTCAACCAAGCTCCAATTGAGGAATTAATGAGCAAATTCTGACTACTGAAAACAGGCTCTCAGCTCAGCTAAACCTGGAATAGGAGCTAAAAGTACTAGGAGTTTTTGTCCTGGTAGAGAGTGGGCAGGACGGATGGGGGTGAGGGGGTTGGGAAACAGAGATTTTTGGATCAGACAGCACAAAATACTTGAAAAGGGCTGGACCCTAAAAAAGGGAGGGGGGCACATAGAGCCTGGAGATACATAGAGCAAAGAACCAACTTAAGATCTTGATTAACAAACCCAAGGAATGGGGGTCCTGTTCTGAAAGGATTTTTTGTTTTTGCTTTGTTTCTACTACTTAACACCTCATTAGATAGCACTGTAAGGCTTCTCAGACTCCAACTATCCCTGGGAAGGGCGGAATTAAGCTTGTCTGAGAGACAAAGTGGCTGGTCAGGTGAAAGGAGTTAATTCCCTGGAGGCCGTGCCTTCCCTAGCAGAGGGTTGGGGCCCAGCTCAGGTGGAATCCTTCCCTCAAGGAATTCA
The DNA here is from genome assembly GCA_004026745.1 of Myrmecophaga tridactyla. Lineage (NCBI taxonomy): Eukaryota > Metazoa > Chordata > Mammalia > Pilosa > Myrmecophagidae > Myrmecophaga > Myrmecophaga tridactyla. The sequence continues at coordinate 2,782 of PVIY010053728.1, read as the reverse complement.
GACCCCAGGGACTGGAAAACTGAAGCAATTAAAGCCAGCCTACAACCCTCTCCTCTGGCTCAACCACTCCACCAGTAGGGAGAGTCTGCTGCATCACTTTATGCTGGTGGGAAGCTGCAGGCAGACAAACATCACAGAGTGGGTAGGATAGGAAAAACACAGAGTCTAGAGGCTTCATAAGAAAGTCTGTCAACTTGATGGGTCTCACCCTCAGGGAAAACTGATGCAGGTGACTCTTTCCTCCTGCCTGTTAGCTCCGGTGAAGCAGGAAGGCTGGTCTAACCAATCCATTCCTGGTGCTCCCTTGAACTGGGACCTGCCCCTCACTGTTATTCCCAGAACCTTTTCCAAGAGACAAGGATTATCTGGGCATTGCTCTCTGGACAGGCTGGTCGTTAGAATGTTGAACCTGGTGCTGCCTATGGCACAGTCACTGCTATACATTTTTTGGTTGTTTTTAAGAAACCCAATGAAGAGGGGTGTCATTCTGAGCTCAAAGTGGTGGCCCGTTCTTCACCAGAAGGGGTACCACACCCTCATGCAACCATTTCTGTCCTCTTTAGCCACCTCTGCCCTCCAAGCCAAAGTGTGGCCTGGCTTTTGTCTTCCCATTTAGTTTTCCTCCTTTCTGTGTTTAATTTATTGAAATAGTTGCTATATAATTTATTTTCATAAACTAAATTTACAAATCTAAATGGTTACAATAGACTTGCAGGCCAATCTTAAATTGGGTGGGAGGGTCTGACAGTGGGATGGGAAAAGGGAAAGATGTTTTTATATAAACAAAACAAATGCACTTTGGGTGTGTTTTGGTATTTTTCTGGGGATAGAAGGGGTGGATGTTGAGATGTCCCTGTAGATTAATTTCAGGATGGGGTGTCTGTATATACTGTATTAATACACATGTTTGACTCTAATAAAGAGACATTGATAGCTGCTGCAGGTCCTGTTTGTAAACCCCATGTATAGTTCCCAGTTTTTCTAAGTGTCAGTGCAGGAGACATTTGACTCTTGTGTTTGTATCTCCTTTTTATGATTGCTGTACCGAACCATGTCTTTTTGGGAAGGGGTGAAAAGAGATTTGAAATAAAAATGTTTAGAAATTAAAAAAAAAATTGAGGGTGGAAATAAAAATATTTTCAGACAAACAATCACTGAGAGAATCTGTGACCAAGATACTGGCTTTGCAAGAAATAGCAAAGGGAGCACTAGAGGAAGATAGGAAAAAGCGGTAGAGAGAGAGGTGTGGAGAAGAGAGTAGAAATGAAGACCATCAGTAAAGGTAAAAAGAGAAAAAAACATTAGATATGACATATAAAATCCAAAAGGTAAAATGGTAGAAGAAAATACTGTCTTTATAGTAATAACACTAAATGTTAATGGATTAACTCCCCAATCAAAAGACACAGACTACCAGAATGGATTAAAAAACAAGAGCCATCTATATGCTATCTACAGGAGACTCATTTTAGACCCAAGGATAAAAATAGGTTGAAAGTGAAGTGTTGGGATAAGATATTTCATGCAAACAATAATCAGAAAAGAGCAGGAGTAGTTATACTAATATCTACCAAATTAGACTTCAGATGTAAAACAATTAAAAGAGACAAAGAAGGACAGTATGTAGTAATAAAGGAATAATTCAACAAGAAGACATAACAATCATAAATATTTATGCACTGAGACAGAGTGCTGCAAAATATATGGGGCAAACACTGAAAACACTGAAAGGAGAAATAGACACCTCTACTATAATAGTTGGAGACTTCAATTCTCTGCTCTCATCAATGAATAGAACATCTAGACAGAGGATCAATAAATAAACAGAGAATTTGAATAATACAATAAACAAACTAGACTTTACAGACAATTATAGTGCATTACACCTCACAACAGCAGGATACATCTTTTTATCAAGTGCTCATGGGTCATTCTCAAGGATAGACCATATGCTGGGTCACAAAGCAAATCTCAATAAATTTAAAAAGATTGAGATCATACATTTGTCCAGGTGATGCCCTGATGAATCCCAGAGTGATTTGATCAGTGAGTGGAAAAGTATTTGCAAAGTCCTCTTTGGGGAATGGTGAGAATGGGGGAAAACTCAACTTTCCCAAGTTGAATTCTTGATATTCTCACAAGCAGTGTGGACAACCAAAGCTATAGGCTGAACCCCCAGTCTTGGGGTTTGTTTATATGAAACTTAACCCCACAAAAGATAGGTCAAGTCTACTTAAAATTTAGGCCTAAGAGTCACCCCCAAGAGAGCCTCTTTCGTTGCTCAGATGTGGCCTCTCCCTCCAGCCAACATGACGAGCAGTCGCACCACCCTCCCCCTCTCTGTGTGGGACATGACTCCCAGGGGTGTGGACCTTCCTGGCAACGTGGGACAGAGATCACAGAATGAGCTGAGACTCAGCATCAAGGGGTTGAGAAAAACCCTAGAATGAGCTGAGACCCAGCATCAAGGGATTGAGAAAACCTTCTCAACCAAAAGGGGGAAGAGTGAAATGAGACAAAGTGTCAATGGCTGAGAGATTCCAAACAGAGTTGAGAGGTTATCCTGGAGGTTATTCTTATGCATTAAGTAGATGTCACCTTGTTAGTCAAGATGTAATGGAGAGGCTGGAGGGAACTGCCTGAAAATGTAGAGCTGTGTTCCAGTAGCCATGTTTCTTGATGATGATTGTATAATGATATAGCTTTCACAATGTGACTGTGTGATTGTGAAAACCTTGTGTCTGATGTTCCTTTTAGCTACCTTGTCAATAAACGAGTAAAA
>PVIY010053727.1:0-14532 GCA_004026745.1 Myrmecophaga tridactyla | reverse complement strand
CCCCCAGAGACCTCATTCCATCACTCATCCTCTTTCCCCCGTATCTCCACCACCTCCCTCTCCCCCGGCTCCGCTGTAATCCCACGTCACCCCGAGGCCCTTCTTTCCACTTCTTTCCTTCACATTCAAGTTCCTCAAAAGAGGTGCCTGCGTTTATGAAATATCCAGAAATAGAAAATGTGTAGAGACAGAGAGTATATTACAGGTTGCCAGGGGCCAGGGAGACTGGGGAGGGGTGTTACTGCTCTGTGGGTGCAGAGTGTTGGCAGATTTTTTAAATTTTGAAAGAAAATAAAAAAGGAAGGATAAAAAGAGGCGTCGACGCTTACTGTTTCTACTTCATCACCTCCCGTATCACCCACCACTCCCCTGAAATAGCTCCCCGGGTCCTGGGAGCTATTGCAAAGCCAGTGCACAGTCTTCAACCGTTGTTTTATCTCTATTTTCACATTCAGTGTGTCTCCTTTCTTGATGCACTCTCCTTCTTTGGCACTTTATTAGTTAGGCTAAATTATATTGTATTAGTTAGGCTAAGCTATGTTAACCTAGGGAGGCTAAGCTGTTATTAGGCAAAATTCCTATAACATGTAGAATTGTAACTGTTATTTCTAAATTCTGAGATGCTGAGCTGTTTGTATATAGCCTGGCCATTCCTTGGAACTTGGGTATTTGTGTGACACCTGAGCCTCAGAGTGAGAGCTATGAAGCTATGAAAATCAGCATTATCTCAGAGAGCAGCTGTTAAAAATGTTGAAATAGTGACCTGTCTGGATAGATCATTTAAAATTATCCAAACACAGGGAGCCCAGAATAAGAATGAGGGCCTTTAATCCTATATAGTTTAATATAATGTCTGGATACATCCCAGAGTATATTAAACAGATAATCAAAAAGTATTGGCAAAGCCCCTTGAGGGATGGGGGAAAAATATGGGACTATTAAACTTTACCCCTAGGGAAACCCCTGATAGGTGCCAAACATTAGGGACACCAAAATCAATGGGCCAAGCCCTTGATCTTGAGGCTTGCTCTTGTAAAGCTTATTTCTGTAACAGAGAAGTTTAGCCTACCTATAGATATGCCTAAGAGTTACTTCCGGAGGACCTCTTTTGTTGCTCAGATGTGGCCTCTCTCTCTCTAAGCCCAACTCTGCAAGTGAAATCATCGCCCTTCCCCCTACATGGGACATGACATCCAGGGGTGAAAGTTTCCCTGGCAACATGGAATATGACTCCCAGGGATGAAGGTATCAGTGGCTGAGAGAGTTCAAATAGAGTTGAGAGGCTACTCTGGAGGTCACTCTTACACAAGCTTCAGTTAGACATTACTACCTTTCATAGTTTGCCAAACCCCAACCAAAACCATTCCTGCAAATCTTAAAGAATACCTAGGGCATCGTATAAGATTCTGCAAAGGTTCCATGCACTAGGGTAACTTTCCAGAAACCTACAACCTCAAGATGGGTCCCTGGACCAGATAAGTCCTGAAACCTAGAGGGGCCAGTCTCTCCAGAACATCAGCTAGTTCCATCCCCCTATTCCATATTACCAACAGCCCCTTCCACCATGAAAAAGTTAGAATGTGTATAGTCCAAATACCACTAAAGAATGGGAGAAAGATCAAAGGTGATAGGGGTGTTATACAGAGAAAGTTGGGTTTAACAAATGAGTATGATTACTGAATCATTATAGGGATATTTCTTTTAGTCTCCAGTATTTTAGAGCAGCTAGAAGTAAGAACCTAAAATAGTAGAATTATAATCCATACAAACTTTGAAATCTATTCTACAACTAATTGTTGCAATGTGCTTTAAAATTTATTGCTTTTTTGTGTATATATATATGGTATTTTTCACAAAAAAGAAAAAAACTTCGATTGTGATGATAAAAAAAATATATATATATATATATTCTTTCTAGCTGCCAATGTTCTGGAGCAGCTATAAGGAAAAATCTGAGATGATGGAATGGTAGCCCATGACAAATTCTGGGATCTGTTCTGTAACTACTTGTTGAAGAGTGCTTTGAAAATTATTGCTTTTTTCCTTCTTTGCTTTAGTTAAAAAAACTAAAAATGTGGAATTGTAACCCATACCAAACTCTGAAATCTGTTCTACAACTAATTGTTATTGCAGTGTGCTTTGAAATTTGTTTTTTGTATATATGTTATTCTTCATAAAAAAGAAGAAGAAAGTCAATTGTGATGATAAATGCACGGCTATATGATGGTATTGTGAACCATTGATTGTATACTTTGGATGATTACACGGTATGTGAATATATAATATTTATCAATAAAAATAGTGTTCAATGCAGAAAAAAATCAAAAAAGTAATCAGACTTCAACCAGAGATAGGAATGAAGCTGATCTGAATAAGACTAAGGCAAATCAGAAAACAAGGTAAAGGATGATATGGTCTATGTTTTAAAACTTCAACTTCTGTGTAAAACCAAAGGAAAAGATGTTTATTTGGTGAAAATTTTATATTTTGGGTAACATAATATCTAATATAACTTGTATGGTCAGTTTATTCGAACCTCATAATTACATGGACTCTTGACTAGTGAGTGAGATCTCGTTGGTTTGTACATGTTAGCGTGATGCCCCTACATCCTAGAGTAAGTTAGGCAGAAAATTAAAAAAAAAAAAAAAAAAAAAAAAGTACTTGCAAAGCCCGCTTGGGGGACTAGGGAGAAAGGAGGAAATATTAAACTTCCCCAGCTGGGGAATTCCTGATGTTCTCGCAAGCCTTGGGGACAACCAATTCAATAGGCTGAGCCCTCAATCTTGCCCCTGCCCCCATGAAACGTATTCTTGCAAAGGAGAGGTCAAGCCTACTTATAATTATGCCTAAGAGTCACCCCCAGGGAATCTCTTTTGTTGCTCAGATGTGGCCTCTCTCTTTAAGCCAGCTTGGCAGGTGAACACACTGCCCTCCCCACACCATGGGACATAACTCCCAGGGGTGTAAAACTCCCTGGCAATGTGGGACAGAAATCCCAGGATGAGCAAGGACCTGGCATTGTGGGATTGAGAAAGTCTTCTTGACCAAAAGAGGGAAGAGAGAAATGAGACAAAATAAAGTTTCAGTGGCTGAGAGATTTCAAACAGAGCTGGGAAGTTATCCTGGAGGTTATTCTTATGCATTATATAGATATTCCTTTTTAGTTTATGGTGTATTGGAGTGGCTAGAGGGAAGTACCTGAAATTGTTAAACTGTGTTCCAGTAGCCTTGATTTTTGAAGATAATTGTATAACTATATAGCTTTTACAGCGTGACCTGTGATTGTGAAAACCTCGTGTCTGATGCTCCTTTTATCCAGGGTATGGACAGATGAGTAAAAAAAATAGGGATAAATAAATAAATAATAGGGGGGATAAGAGGTAAAATAATTTGGGCAGATTACAATACTAGTGGTCAATGAGAAGGAGGGGTAAGGGGTATGGTATGTATGAGTTTTTTCTTTTTGTTTCTTTTTCTGGAGTGATGCAAATGTTCTAAAAAACGATCATGGTGATGAATATACAACTGTGATGATATGGTGAGCTATTGATTGTATACTTTGGATGCACTGTATGTGTGTGAAAATATCTCAATAAAAATATTATTTTAAAATTCCTATAACAAAGAGGCCAAAAAAGAAAGACAGAGCTTCAAGAATATAAAGTTTATTTCTTTCTCATGCTCCAAGTGAACTTTCCAGGTCAGGGGGGAGCTCTGTTCCCACATCATTCGGGGATCCAGGTTCTTTCCATGGCATCGCCGTGCTGTCCCCTAAGACCATGGTTGACTCACAATCAGAGTTGGGGACCACCAAACTGGACTCCAGCCGACTGAGAGAGGGAGGGCAGAAAGGGCACACCTCACATCTTAAAGCCCAGGCCTGGAAAGGAATGAACTCACATGGCCACACTTGGCTGCAAGAGAAGCTGGGAAATTAGTCTACTGGGCAGCCATGGGGAATACCATTTTCATGGACAGCCAGCAATTGTTGCCATAACTCCCATGGAATCCTTCCTTCCTCCCTGACCATTCCTTCTCACCTTCCTCTTCCTCCAGCTGACCAAAATTTCAAACATCAACAGCCCTCGTGGTTGCATCTTTGGCCCTCTTCTCTCCCCACACACATCCTCTGATCAGAGAACTTCTCGGTTCAATCACACACCTTCACTTACAAGTAAATGATGATGCTCCAAATGTTTCTACCTCCAGCCCAGCTCTCCGTCTGGAGCAGGAGACCCGTCCCACATCAGGGCCAAAGCCTGGGATTTAAGCCAGACCGTTCCCCTCCCTCACCCCACACTCAATTCATCGCTAAGGTCTGGGGACTCAACTTTGCAAAGTTCTCCCCAGTGAGAACTCTCCCCTCCTCCCCTGCTAACCCCCTGTTGGTGTCTCACAGCTTCCAAATCGGTCTCCCTGCCTCTGCACGCTGCTCTGCACACACACACACTCCTTACACGCATACACACACACACACCTCTGAATCCACCCACATGCCTCACACCATCCTCAGTTAAATATGAGATCTGTCAAAGTGCTCTTTCCACTTTCTAGTCTTTCCCTGGGTCACTGGATGCAGCCTCCCCACTTTCATTCCCACGTGAGCCCTATGTGTATCTCTCTAGCCTTCAGGACTTCTCGAGCACTGGACCCAACTCACCACTCACTCGGACACCTCAAAGGCAACTCAGACTCAACACGTCCAAACCTGAGCTCAGGTTGCCCCCACCCCAGCACAGCATTTCTGGTTTAATCATCTTAAACCCAGTTTCTAAAGTAAGAACCTGGAGACTTACTCTTGTCACCTCCCTTGTGACCCGGATCTAACCATCACCACCTTTGGTCAACCATACCTGTGTTAATTTCCTTCCACATCTGCATCCCATTCCTTGCTCTCTATAGCCTCAGGGCAATTATTCATGCCATTCCATCTGCCTGGAACACTGTTCCCTCCCCTCATCTTGTCATTAACTCCTGGTCGTCATTCCAAGCTCATCTCCAGCGTCCCTTCCCAGGGAAGGCTCTTCTGCTTTCTCTGACTAGGGAAACCCACCTGGTGCAACCCACAATTGCATTATTGATTACTACCTGTCTCCCCTACTACAGGCTCGACAGGGCTGGGTCTCTGCCTGTTTTGCTCAACGTTGTGTCCCCAGTGCCTGGCACAATGCTTGCTCATAGTACGTGCTCAATATTTGTTGAGCAAAGAAAAAGTAAAGAAAAGTTTAGGATTAGAACAGTAATCTCTGCAAATTGGATTGGGTCTCCCGATTGCCTTCAGAATAAACTTCTTAACCTCATATATAAGAGCTTTTGTGATCTGATCTCTGTCTACCTCACCTCTTGTCATGTGCACCCTGTGCTCCAGTCAATACAATCTGCTGAAGAGTACCTGAAAGTCTCAGTGCCTTGGTACGGACTCTGCCCTCTTTGTGTTCTGTCTTCAGCATCTCCCAGGTTTTCTTCACTGCGAAATTCTTCCTAATCCTTCAAGACTCAGTTTAGGCACCTCCTCGTCTGGGAAGCCCTCCTAACCACCGATTCACCTCCCACATGCTCCATTATTCCCTCAGCAACTCCTGTCGTGCCATACCATGTTGCCTGCTCACTTGTCTCTATCCCCTATTAGATGTGAGCTTTCAGGAGGGAAATATGGGGTTTTAATCATTCCTTATGCCCATTGTCTGGGAGTTACTGCTTAAGTAAATGTTGGCTTCCTTCACTTCCCCTCCCAATTCCTTTAACACTGTGCTGCACGCTTTATGCATAAAGTTAAAAAAAGGACACATCGCATGTCCATAAGATGAAATACTATCCTACAGTGAAAAGAATTAAACACTGCCACAGACAAGAACATGGAGGAATCCCACATGCTTAAGGCTGACGTAAAAAAGCTAGACCCAATACAGCGCTTTCCATTTCTATGAAGGTCTAAAACAGGCAAAATGACTCTATGGTGACGGCAGTTGGTTATCGTGGGGTGGGGGTGGGAGAATCAACCAGAAGGGGAACCTCCCTGGGGGCTGGAAATGTGGTTTATCTCCATCTAGGTGGTCATGCAGGTTTGTAGACGTGTAAAAATCACCAAGCTGTTCTTTTGTGCCCATCTGTATAACTTTACCTCCATTTTTCTTTAAAAATTCTATAATTTTGCAATAAATCATCATAGATGACTACCTTCCTTATCTCAGAGCCAGTTACTTCCAGAATTCCCTAGTTTTAGGTGGTGATGCTGAGGCCCAGAGAGGGTGCACCACTCAGCTGGGGTCATCCAGCAGTCTGCAGAGAAACCACACCGTAAGGAGGGGCCTCATCCCGCCGTCCCCACACGCTAAGGAGGGGCCTCATCCTGCCGTCCCCACACAGCTGGAGGCTCTGAAGGCCCGGTTCCGTGGCTCTTTGTGTCTGCACAGAGCTCCACGGCCCCCAGTATTGGTGAAGGGCTCCCTATCCCCGTCACTGGCTGTTGCCCAGGTGGTGAAACATGGTAGCAGTATGATCAGTAAAAGCACGAATTCCAGGGACGCAATCCTGTAGTTGTGTGACCTTCACCCCTCTGTACCTCAGTTTCCCCATCTGTAAAATGGAGATGTACCTACCTCCAGGAGTTGTTTTGAGGGTTAAATGAGTGACTACGCCTAGTGCTTAGAACCTCGCCTGGCCCAGTGTGAATTCCATGTGGGTGCTGGCTAAGCTGCTCGCCAGAAGGGAAAAACCCAGACAGACCGAGGTTAAACGCCGCCCCTCGCCGCCTTGAGTGGCTTCTTCGAGACTCCATTTCTTCATCTGTTAAACAGAGATAATAATAACCACTTATTGTTATGAAAGCAAAATAACGCATTCGAAGCACCTGACACTTGCTTTGAATTCCTTGCGTTGGGAGGCCACGTCTTCCGCCTCGCCGCCCCCCCCCCCGCCCCCGAACCCCAGCGCTGGGGGGCGCTCAACCGCTGGGGAAAATGCACCGCTTTCCCACCCAACCCTCTCCAGCCCGTCCTCCTCCTTCTGGCGCTAGCAGACAGCACCACCTAGTGGACATCTCTGGAATTGCCTCCTAGCCACGTTACCAGGCTGTCCTTCAAATAAGGATAAAGTACTGCCTTGGAAAAGTACTCATTAGGTACCTGCTGGGTACAGGACGCTGAGCCAGGACCTGAGAAAATGAAACAAGAAATACAATATGGCTGTAGAATGTAAGAAAAAAATCACAAATAATTATAACTTCATCATCAATACCCTGGCTTTTTATATTAAAGAAAATACAAACACTAAAATAATTTAAATGAAACATGGTAAGCCAAGAGCCTGAAAAGAAGGACACACGCTGCTCATTTGTGGTGAGACACATGAGATCAAGCCTGTAGGTTCTAGAGCAGGTTGTGTGGACCAGTGCTGTGCTGCAGGCTGCTACCAGCTTTGAGGTGGATTATTAACTTTTCAGGAAATCTGTGGGTTGATCGATATTATGTTGGGTGCTTGAAACAGTCCATGGCTGAGTATTACACCACAGAAATCTGCAAACACTGAAAATCAGGGCTTTCATTATTTATTTACTTTCAAAAGCCAATTGCCAAGCACAGTTGGCATGATACTGACTTGGGCACAAAACAGGGCTCTTTGAAGACATAAGTGTAACACTGGGCAACTGCTTAAACTTCCCAGTCTCTCCTTCCCAGAATAGGAGATCACTGCAGAGAGAATAAGAGATCACTCCCCAAGGCTCAGCTAAGCACCTGACAGGCTGTAAGCTCTCAATAAACACCAGTTGTTGCTGAATGCCATTAACATATTGCTCTGGCTGAGCATCTGAGCTTCCTGGCGGCTGAAGCAAAAGGGAATTCGAACGGGTTACATAACTCTAAGTGTCAGAGTTGGGACATCCCAATTCTTCCTGAGAAACAAAATTCCACCCCCAGCCCCCAGCACTCACTACGTTCCCAAAGAAAAATATCTTGTAAGGCCCTAGGTGGGGGCACTTGGGTCCTGGCCAGTGTCTTCTCAGGAAGATGTTACAATTGCAGGAGTGATTTTAAAGTGGCTGTTTCGTGTCAGTTAAGGCCAAAGCCATGAAAGGAAAGCTTAGGTCAGACAGGTGATTCTCCCAGGGGAATCTGACTCAGCTTTCCAGGTTCTCCTTAGAAGGAGGGTAGCTGGAAGTGTTTGGCTCCAAAACCCATAATCCTTCCACTGCACTTCACTATCTTTCCCCCCAACTGTAAAAGGGTAAAAAGAAAGTCTAGAGGTGGCATGGATCACATCCAGCCAGGAGAATCAAAGAAGACTTCATGGAAGAAGAGGCATTTCAAATGCCCTTTAAAGTAAGGAGACAGGGAAAGGGGTGAGTAGCTGGGGGAGGGAGGACCATACAGCCTATAAAGTGAAGTAGCAAGCGGGAGGAGGATTAGGGCTGAATCACAAATGACTGATGGGTCAAGGAGGCCACGTTTTATGAAATCAAGGGATCTGCTGAGAAAGAAGGTAGCCCAATCCAAGGAGATCAGAGAAATGCCAGAGATCCAGAAACCAGTTAGGTAGCTACTGTAATAGTCCAGACAAGAGGTAGTGGGCGCCTGAACCAGGACAGAGAGGGGATTATGGATGCAAGAAACCCCAGGGAGAAAAGAGACAGAAGGAAGTTTGGAAATAGATAGTTGTGGGAGGATTCGAGGTGCTAAGTCTTAGGGAGATGATGGGGAGAAAGGCAGAGCTGTAACCAGAATGGGGACTCGCTGCAGGGGCGGGGGCTGATGTGGGCAGGGGGTGGAGGCAACGGAGCCTATTCCTCAGCCTCTGAGTTGCCAGCAGATCACCCATGTGGAGCAGGGGAGAGAGGCTGGAGAGGAGACAGGCGCAGTCGTTTGGGAGTCACAAGCTGCGGGTACAAGCTGAAACCTTGGCTGAGGAGGACAGGGAAATCACGCAGGGGGACGGGAGGGAGACACTGCACGTCATCAGGGCTCCCTTTCAGAGCTTCCTGAAGACAGAAGCAAGAAGAGGGAACAGAAGAGACAGAGGAGGGACACTTGGAGAAGAGAATTAGGAGATCCTCTTGCATGTTTAGCCAGAGAGCCATGAAGGGGTCAGGGTGGGGAGGCAGCCATGGGATTTATAGTTAGAGTTTTGGGGTAATCTTGGGAAAGATTAAATCAAGGGAGTCAGGGAACAGAAGGCAGGCTGCAAAGATTTAAGGAGCCAGAGACCGAGAGTGTGGGGGCAACTGAGATGGGAGGAGGAGGGAGGCCGTGAGCAGGGCTGGGGCTAGGAAGCAAAACTTAAGGAGGCACCGCTTCGCTTCTCCGGGTTGTGCAAGTGGCCCTGAAGGGGAGGGGCAGAAAAAGAGCCAGAGCCTTCAGGGAGGAGGAGCCCGTACGGAGGAAACCTTCTGGGATGCGGGGTGGGGAGGAGGTGCGGGGGGGGATAACCCAGTAAGAGAACTCAGAGATCGAACAGAAACTAAGACCCTGCCGCATAGCTGACACACGCGGTGGCAGAGTCACCAAAGCTAGAGGAGGGGGGATGGACACACACACCCCGACAATCTGTGTAGGAGGGCTGGGGACTCCCCGAGAGATCTGGGAAATGCCAAAGAAGCCTGTGGAGCCTGGGTTTGGCTGACCTTCCCTTCCTGGCTCCGTGTAGGTTTCAGGGGACCGGGATTTCGGGATTCTCAGAATCAAACTCTACCCTTTCTCCAGGCTACTCCAACCCAGGTCCAGAGGAGCTGCCCCCCACACCAGCCTGGCACACTCCACTGCCAGTTTCCTTCCTTCAGAAAGACGAGAAGTTTCTTCTTTCTGAGACAGTTTCTGTAGAGGGTTGAATGGAAGCCCCCAAAAGATATGCCCTCGTCCTTGCTCCCAGACCATGTGTGTGTGTGTGTGTGTGTGTGTGTGTGTGTGTGTGTGTGTGTGTGTGTGAGAGAATTTATTTGGAGAAGTACTTTGCTGATGTAATTAAGTCAAGGATCTTAGATGAGATCATCCCAGATTATCTGGACGGGCCCCAGTGAGGCCGAGATTAGTGTTATACAGCCACAAGCCAAGGTACACGTGGAGCTACCAGTGCTGGAAGAGGCAGAGAAGGCTCTCCCCTAGAGCTCCTGGGGGGTGGGTGGGGCAGCCCTCCTGACATCTTGATTTTGAACTTCTAGCATTCAGAACTGTGATAAGTCCCTACATTTGAGATAATTTGTTATGACAGCCCTAAGAAAATAATGCAATCTCCTATAGCGTAAAATTGAAAGTTTCTAGGGATACTTCCACCCTGAGATTATCCAAATTAAACCATTCAGCAAGAAGGGGAGTTCCAGGTTAGGCCAGAAGGTGTGTTTAACTCATCGCCCTCCGCACTCTTCCAGAATCTTCCAGATTGAGGTTTAATACTTTCACGGGGGGGGGGGGCTAGGGGGAGGGGCGGGGCAAATTAACGGGCACCACCTCCTGACCCCCAGAAAAGAACGTGAGCCCGAAAAGAGTATTTCATGACCCGCCATCCCTTTCTCCCTCCCCACCTCCCACCTCCCCGAGCTCAGGCCATCCTGCTCCCAGGTCCAGGCAGGTCTACAGGACCAAAGCTCCTGCGAACCACATTACTAAAAGCAAGGAGATTTGTAAAAACAGGGAATCCGCTTTCCCAAATTTCTCCTTGCAAACGTCATCCCTCCTTAACAGCTATAATCTCCCCATCCCTCACATCTGCCTTCGTCCCCCTCTTCTTCCTCTCCTTTCTCCATTCTCCAGCGAGCTAAGACAACACCCCTCAAGTATGGCAATGGAAGGCACTCTCCCACCCTCCTTCCCTCCGCCCCGCAACGCAGCTGGAGGGGGAGGGGAGGTCAGCAGGGTTCAGGAAGGCCAGATGTTGAGGAGAAAGAGAGCAGGACTCAACCCACGCCCACCCACCCCGCCCCCACCCTCACCCCCAGCAAAAGAAAAATTAAAGGAGACAGCTTTTAAAACAAACACAACTTTTGTGGCTGAAAACGGTTTTTTCTCAAAAATCTGCTCTATGCAAACAATAACAACTTTTTACAGAGCATTTTCACAGAAAAGGAGACAAGCCCTTCCCCAGGGTCATGTGGGAATTGTTCCTCCCTCGTCGGTTTTGGGGGGTCACTCTTCACTCATGGGGCAGATGGGTACTGGGTGCCCCCACTGCTGGGCAGGCCGGCTACCGCCCGCTTCTCCGCACACTAAAACTTGGAGTCTCCCCACCTCACCTAGGTGGAAAGAAAGGGGCTCCACCCCTCCCCCTAGAAAACAGAACCTCTGACCCTAAACCTAATCCCCTAGCCCGGCCCGCGTCGGATCCATCAGATCCCTGACAACCCAAATGCCTGAGGCCCAGGGGGTAAGGCTGAGGGTCCCTTTTCCATTTCCCACCCAAACCCAAACTTTGTCCCTTTGAAATTCATCAAATCCCAATGACCCCTGTGGTTAGGCCAAGAACAGAGAAGCCCTTCCATCTATCCTCTCTCCTTTAAGGGGGCTGAGTTGGGTGTCCACAGAGTGGACCAGCCCTGCCCTCTACCTTCTCCCTCTCTCATCCATAAATCAGTGCAGAGGGGAGCTCGAAAGGCGACTTATTTGGTCTGATTTTATGGATTTCGTCCACCTTCTATTACTTTCCCTGGGACAGTCTCTTGTCCCCTTCCCAGGGTTTGGAACCCCTCTGCCCCGCTTAATCAGTTTTCCTCTGAGGAGGAAACCAGGGTGGGGGGTGGTGGGGCAAGTGGAGAGTCTGATTTCTCAAGGGGGAATTTCTTTCACCCATCAGACCTTACAAACTGAAAACGAGGGAAAGTTGAAAAGGGAAACTTCAAAACTGGGAGAAAGGGACAGGATGGTGGCTGAAAGTGGATCTCACCAACTAGGGGTCACCTGAGCTTGGGGGTCCCTAAGAAGGGAACAGGGAGGGGGTGGTCCTCCCCCTGACTAAACTGTCCCCTCCTCCGTTAGGCTTCAGCACCCGCTAAGAGCTGGGGAAGGCCTGAGGGGAGTGAAGGGTTAAAGGCCTCTATGGTGGGGGTGGGATACCCCCAGGGAGCTGCCAATCACCTCCCCACCCCCACCCCAGCCCCCTCATCTTAAGGCTAGGCCACAGAAACAACCGGTTTGTCCATCCCCAAGGTCTCTTTCCCTCTCGCATTTTTTTTTTGCCTTAGAGCCATACCCTCCTTTGCTCTCCCTGGGGTGAAGGCGCTGTCCCCAGTGGGCCAAACTGGAAGGGGGGAGGGATTGGAATCCATGTCCTTCAGCCTTTCTCGGTTTAGCCTTCTCCCGGCTCCAGCCCTTGGCTCCTCTCCAAAAGATGAGGGGAAAGAGTGTCACCCCGACCACTTAGATGCTTAACGATCACTGTCACTTCAGTTTCCTCTGCCCGAAGCCCATGAATCGTAAACGAAGGGGACAAGCAAAAAGTGAGACACAACTCTCTCCTCGGGCCCTCAGTCTGGCAGCGGCCCGAGCGATCCCCCCTTGGCAGAAGCGGCCCCACGATCACGGTTCCTCCAAGTTGATCCCCCAGAATCTGAGGCCGGGGGGCTCAGGGACGGCGGGACCCCCTATCTGCCACCTCCACAGCGGATGGGCGGGTGGGGGCTTGTCGCCTTCCCGGAGGCGAAGCGACGATGCCGGCCCTAAGTCCCCGTCCTCCCCCACCACCAGGGCCGGGGGGCAGGGGAAGCAGTCCAGGAGGCTGAAGGTGCTCACGGTGGGCAGCGTCGGCGCCGGGCGGCGGGGCTGCGCGTTGCGCTGCGGGGGCGCCGGCCGCCGGCGTTTCTTGGCGGCTCCCCGGGCGGGCCCTCTCGCTGGCGGCCGCTCCGGCCCCCGACGCAAGCTCGGAGTGTCCAGGGCGAAACCCTTCGCATAACACCAGAGCTTCGACCGGCGGATCAAACGATCGAAATGTTCCTGGCGGAGATCGCCCGGCGTCGCCGGAGCTGCGCTGGCCGTCGAGGGGCTGGCGGCTGGCGGCTCGGGGGCGGTCGGCGGGGAGTTTCCATCGACTGCGGCCGGCTGGCTCGGCGGGGACGGCTCCTGCGCCGCCCCTGGACCGGCGGGCTCGGTGGAGACACCCGCAGGTGGCGGCGGAGGCGCGGGACCCGGCTCCCGGGGCGGGCTGGCGGCGGGGCCCGGTTGGGACTCGAGACCTGAGGCGGGCCTAGCCGGAGCCGGGGCGGTGCTGGTCGGAGATTCCCTGGGGCGCCGGGGCGCCGGGCAGCGGGCCGGAGGTGCGCAGGAACGAGACCCCAAGTGCGGGAAACCGCCTCCGCCCTCTTCCTCCCGGCCGCGGCCGGGGGACACGGCGACGTCGGCATCCTCGCGGGCCGGGGAGTTCGGGTCGCTGGACGGCCCGGCCTGTCCCCCGAGATGCTTCAGGCCATCCGGGGTCCAGCCGCCGGTGCACAGGGGGTCGCGAGGGCCCAACAGCACCGGGGCCCGCGGCGCCAGCTCCCCAGGCCCCAGGCCCAGAGGAGGCGCCCGGGGTTTGGCAAGGGCGCAGAAGGCAAGGGCACGCAGGCACAGCGGAGAGAATTCCTGGGTCCCCCGACGCGGCTTCCGGGGCGTGGGGGAGCAGGGCGACCCTCGCGGGGACGCCGGCATTGAGAGGCGGGGTGCGGGGCACAGTGTCTCCATGGAGCCGCCCGGGGTGTTGCCGGCTGCGGGGGCCCTGGTCCCAGCGGCGGGATGCCCTGGCTGCCCGAAGTCCCCGCGGGCGAGGGGAACATCGCCCCCCCTCGACGGGGAGGTCTCTGCTCACGGGCGCCCCCGGCCCGCCACCCGGGCCCGCGGGGCTCTTGCTCCCTCCTCGATCTCGTCACGCGGCCCTGCCGGCGGCCGGACTCCTGGGTCCCTGCGAGTCCCGGCGCGGTCCGCCGCCCTTCTTGCCGCCGCGTTCCCTGCGCAGCCCCGGCGGGAGCCCCTCTCGAGTGGCCCGGAGCACAGAGACGGGGGAAACAAAGCAGCAGGCGGCCGCGGGAGGCGGGAAGGACCCCGGGCCCGGCACCCGGTGCCCGGGCCCAGGCGGCGGGGAGGGCGCCTTCCGCCCGCTCGGCTTCTTTCTTCCCGGCTGGCTCCCGGAGACCGCGTTATAGAGAACTGCCCCCTCGCTGCCCCAATACCAGCGCCCGGGCCGCGAGCCCGCCGCTGATTGGGCGGCTCTGCCCGTGACGTCAGCCAGGACCCCACCCCGCCGGCGGCACCGCCCCCGTCCCCATTCCGCACACAGACACGCACACGTGGACCCGGCGCTGCGGCGGCTGGGAGCCGAAATGGGGAGGTGCGTGGCTGCGGTCGCCAGGGGTGAAATGCGCCACTGCACGTGGTCCGGTGAGGTCCCGAGATTAAGTGCTGGCCTCGTTTGCTCGAAAGCAACTCGTTTTACCCTTACCAGTCACAATTTCCCCATCTGTAAAACGGGAATGTTCATATCTTGGGGCTAATAGAACTGCGTATATCGACACAGTTGAATCTCAAAAACAATGTTAACGGACAAAATGAGTGGTTTTTTTTTTTTTTTTTTTTTTTT
>PVIY010053726.1:0-14535 GCA_004026745.1 Myrmecophaga tridactyla | reverse complement strand
CTGCCCGAAAATGTAGAGCTGTGTTCCAGTAGCCATGTTTCTTGATGATGATTGAACAATGATATAGCTTTCACAATGAGACTCTGTGAATGTGAAAACCTTGTGTCTGATGCTCCTTTCAGCTACTATATCAACAGAAGAGTAGAACATATGGAATAAAAATAAATAATAGGGGGAACAAATGTTAAAATAAATTTAGCTTGAAATGCTAGTGATAAATGAAAGCAAGGGGTAAGTGGTATGGTATGTATAATCTTTTTTTCTCTATTATCGTTTTATTTCTTTTTCTGATGTCTTTTTATTTCTTTTTCTAAATTGATGCAAATGTTCTAAGAAATGATGAATATGCAACTATGTGATAATATTAAGAATTACTGATTGTATATGTAGAATGGAATGATATCTTAATGTTCTTTTGTCGTTTTTTAATTAATAAAAAAGTTTATAAACAAAAACAAAAACAAAGAAAGAAAATGTAAAGAAGCATCTTTGAGATTTTGTGGTAGACAATGGTTCATAGCACAAGCAACAAAAGAAAAAAATAGATAAATGGGCCCTCTTCAAAATTAAAAACTTTGTGCTTCAAAGGACTTTGCCAAGAAAGTGAAAAGACAGCCCATTCAATGGGAGAAAATATTTGGAAACCACATATCCAATAAGGGTTTAATATCCAGAATATATTTAAAAAATCCTACAACTCAATATTAAAAAGATAAACAACTGAATTTAAAAATGGGCAAAAATCTCGAATAGACATTTTTCTAAAGAGGAAAGATAAATGGTTAAAAAGCACATGAAAAGATGTTCAATATGACTAGCTGTTAGTGAAATGCAAATCAAAACCACAATGAGATATCATTTCATACCTACTAGAATGGCCACTATTAAAAAAAAAATAGAAAACTATATACAAATGTTGGAGACGATGTGGAGAAATAAGAACACGTATTCACTGCTGGCGGGGATATAAAATGGTACAGCTGCTGTGATGCTAAACTGCAGTTTGTCATTTCCTCAGGAAGCTACGTATAGACCTGCCATACAATCTGGCAATCCAGCTACTAGGTATATACCCAAAAGAACTGAAAGTAGGAATGTGAACAGACATTTGTACAATGATGTTCACAGCGACATTATTCACAATTGCTAAAAGAGGGAAGCAACACAACTGTCCATCAACTGATGAATGGATAAACAAAACATGGTATATACATACTATGGAATACTGTTCAGCTATAAGAAGGAAAGAAGTCCTAATGCATCTGACAACACGGATGAACCTCGAGGACATAATATTGAGTAAAGTAAGCCAGGCACAAAAGGACAGATATTGTATGATCTCACTAATAATGAACTAATTATAATAAGCACACCTATAAAGTTAGAAACCAGAAGATAGGTTACCAGGAGAATAAATGGGGGGTAGAAAATGAGGAGATGATGCTCAATTTGTGCAGAATTTCTAATTAGTTTGATTGTTAATGTTTGGAGATGGACAGAGATGAGGGTAGCAAACTATTGTGAGTGTAATTGACAGAGTTGAATTATGTGTGTGAATGTGGTTGAAGGAGGAAGTTTTGGGTCATGTGCGCTACTAGAAGGAAAGCCAGAGGATAAAACATGGGGTTGTTCCTGCTAAAACAGGAACACAGTGAACCCTGTGGTGGACCATGATTGTACTTAATAATACAAATATGAGAATATTCTTTTAGGAACTATAACAAAAGTATATCACTATTACAAAGTATTAATAATAGGGTGGTATATTGGAAAATGTACCTCAAACAAAATATGGACTATAGCTAACAGTAATATTTTAATATTTTTGCATCAATTGTAACAAAGGTGCCACACCAATGCTAAGTGTCAACAATAGGAGGGTATATGGGAATGTTGTATTTTTCATTCTTAGAAAAATGTTATATCACAGAAAGAATCAAATTTCCTTGTCAGTTACTGTTTTACTTTGATGCTTCTCTGAAAGTACATATGGTCACGGGCAGGTCAAAGCTTCATGTTGGGCAAAAACAAAAAACACCCTTACCCAAGAAACAAGGCAAATATATAAATTATCTTCTACCTATCAATTGACATAACCCTGGTAAGAATGTCAAGTTGGACAAGGTCATGTGTCTTGACTTACGGGCCCTTTTAGACATTGTAGTGGTTTGAAGCTCTGCAACCCAGAAAAGGCCATGTCCTTTTGATCCATTCCTGTTGGTGCAGACTTGTCGTGGGTGGAACCTTTTGGTTAGGTTATTTCAATTGAGATGTAACCCACTCCATTCAAGCTTGGTCTTAATCCTTTTACTGGAGTCCTTTATGAGAGGATAAGGACAAGAATAGCCCAGAGAACTTAGAGAAAAGCCTCAGAGAAGCTGAGAGAGGACTCACAGACGTTCAGAGGGGAAGCCACTGAAGCCAGAAGGTGAAAGCAATGAAACCTGGGAATTGAGGACCAGCAGGCACCAGCCATGTGCCTTCTCATGCAACAGAGGTGTCCTGGATGCCAGCAGCCTGTCTTCAGGGTCCAGGTGTCATCCTGCTGATGCCTTGAGTTAGTCATTTTCACATCCTAAGAACTGTAAATTGTAAGTTAATAAATTCACATTGTAAAAGTCAACCGTTTCTGGTATATTGCAGTCTAGCCACTTTAGAAAACTGAAACAGACATCTTAAACTTTATATAGCTACATAGTCCTGTGGGATATATATGTGCGCTTGTCATAAGTCTGTTTTCTGGATTGATAGAGACTTTTCCTTGTCACAAGGCTACTGCCCTCATAGTAGCTAAAAATCTGTTAAAACTTCTCCACCTCGGGAATTCCTGTTACTCTCAGAAATATTAGGGCTAAAAGCTCTGAAAAATATAAGCCTTGCTTACTAAAGGAAAATATACTAATAAAGCAAGCCCTCAATCTTAAAGCCTGTACCTAAGAAACTTATTTCTGTAATAATGAAACTAAGCCTAAATATAATGCCTAAAGCCAGCCCCTGAAAACCTCATTCTTGCTCAAGTGTGGCCTCTCTCTAAGCCAAATTCTGCAAATAAACCCACTACCTTTCTCCCTACATGGGACATGATTTCCAGGGATGCATTTCCCTTGCATCAAAGGATTATTACCAAGCATTAATCAGCGATGCATTCAGAGAAAGACCTTGATTCAAAAGGGGGGAATATTATATAATATAGAGCTTTTATGGCTCAGAGACTTCAAATAGTGTCAGGAGGTCATTCTAGAGGTTATGCAGGTTTCAGCCAGATTTCACAAACTGCTACAGTATGCAAAGCCTCAAACAAAAGTGCTCCTGAGGGCCCTAGGGATGTCCAGGCACCACGTGAAAGCCACGTGGCTACAGGAAGTCAACACCCCCTTAATGGGCTCTGTCTGGGCATCGTTGAAAAGCAGTTTACCCAATATAGCATAGCTATATTCACTTATAAATCCCCTAATCGTGATCCTTATATTCTTTTTTTTTTGAACTTGTAATTTTCAATTTTACTTCTAAGTTTATTTCTCAGAGACGTAAATCCTCCACATTGTTCCTATACCAGTTGAGCTGAAACCCAGCAGGTGTGTGGTCAGCAACTACTCTCCTGGACCTGGACAACACAATGGTGATGTTCGATCAGCCCCATCCTGAACACGAGAAGTATATCCACCTGCAAGCAACACAGTTCCATTCCTCTGCCCCGGAATCTAGTCCCTTCTAGCTGAAGCAGCCAGAATTGTCATCATCCCAAACCATGAAAGGAATGAACAAAACTGGGGGGGAGGGGTTTGTAACCACTGACTACAGAGGGGTTATTGTTATAGTTATTATCTTGTATTGACGGAGTAATTTGTAACATCACTTAAAAAAGAGAGAAAGATGAAGAGTTCCTGAATTAAAGAATGCAAACTATTCTTAAAAGGCTCAGGGGATAAAATGATAGTATGTACATCTTAAATCTTGGTGAATTTGGGCAATGGGTATAAAAGAGTTCCTTGTGATATCCTTGCAAAGTCTCTGTAAATTTGAAGTTATTTCAGAATAAAACATTAAAAAGCAAAAATAAGATGTTGTGGTTGTCAGAATCTCAGGCGCTATTCCACATTGCCCCAGATCATGAAAGATCTCAAAGTGGTCCTCTCACTACCTTAGACATACTTAGGGGCTTGGCTTTCCACTCCACCACCCATTCTTGGGGCCTCATGAGTGTGCTACATCTTTTGATGTTCCTGTGGGGATGACTGGAGGGTGCAGAGCTGCTCACTCTCCACTAATTACTGCTACCAAACCTCAGGGCACATCCCTGTTCCTGGGGCAGGTCTACCAGAATCCAATATCTATTCAGCTCCAAGGAAACATACTGAATATTCTGGAAAGCCTTAAAGTGCCTCTAAGAATCAGTCCTAGAGAAGATCATTTGTCAAATCCTGAAATTATTATCTTCATATTAGTGGAGAGAAATGGATCGACAGGATGAGAAGAGAAATCTATCCCAGCAGGGACCTGTGGATGCCTAGGCTCCAGGATGAAAGCATCAGCAACTGAAGCCCAAGAATGTCCTCTGCAGGAAAGGTGGAGTAAACCCTGGCACAAACATCTACTTCTTTTTTAATCTCCAAAAAGCACCATAGCCCAGATCCTCCAACCAAGGCTTTACACAACTTCTTGTCCATCACCACCACTCTGTCATAAAAAAACAGACAGAAAAACACCCAGATCAGATCTGTAATTTCAAATGGAAGACAGGTCTCAGATGATGTGGGGAGAGGTCAAGTAGAATTCACTTGAATATATATATATATATATATATATATATATACATGCATATGTAGGTGTGTGTGAAACGCATGCATTTACAATGTCAGAGCAACTAAAGGGTCCAACATAGATACAAGTGTAAAGAATCAGCAAGATGAAAAGAAATGGAACAGAAATTATGCAAACCATGGGTGCAAGCTTTGATAGAGTGAAAATTAACATGTAAAAGACTGAGAAAGAATGCTGCATGGAAGAAGGCAAAACCTGTAAAATGAAAGAAAATTCTCCATTAATCCTTATTCTATAAAAGAGCTTTTAAGCCATAAAGTCATTGACAAAGAGTTCAAAGTGTAAGACAATAAAAAAAAGGAGATAGGGCAGTGCAATTGTGGCTCGTTGGTAGATTTTTACCTGCCATGCCAGAGACCAGGGTTTGATTCCTGGAGCCTGCCCATGCCAAAAAAAAAAAAAAAAAAAAAAAAAAAAAAAAAAAAAAAAAAAAAAAAAAAAAAAAAAAAAAAAAAAAAAAATGGAGATAGAATAACCAGGGAAACCAAAACACCACTACAGAATGAATGAACAAGTTAGAAAGAAGTAAATTTTCAATAAAACCCAGGCTGAAGACTGCAATGTGTTACTGAATGAGATGAAAAGTTTGATATTACCACAGTGAATATATTAAAATAAAAAAGACTGAAATCGTGAGTTGAAGTCACCTTGTGAAGAACTTTGCTTTATGAACTTTAGGGTGTCTGCCCAGCAACCCTTCTCTGAGCGTGGTTTATTCATCCATCAGATAAGAGCCCCACAGCCAGATTTGTGCCACAAGACTCTGCTTCCTGACTACAGCTGGTCAGTGGAACTCTGGTGTAGATGGACTGACGGACTTCCCTGGGAATGTGGAGTTGGATTCGAGGAGGCATAGTGGTGCAGAGAAAGATGATCTAAACAGAGAGGAGAAAAAGCAGGCACACAGAGACAACATGAGCCGAGATCCCAAAGGGCCCCAAGGAGAGCATGGCTGCTTCATTTCCTGACAGCATTTGAGGGTTTGATTCCAGTCCCTTGTGAAACTTGGCTCCTTTCCTGCTATTCCAAGAGACTCTTCTGCATCTTTATACTACATCCTTCTTTTTCACTTATACAACATTGAGTTGATTTCTATTATTTGTAAATACAATAATCTTGACTAACTTAAGATCCTTGCAGGTCAAATTAAGGAGTTTAGACTTTCATTATTAAGCAGTGGGGACAGTAGACAATCAATAAAGCTATAGCTCCTCAAATGATCACTTAAATAAAATGTTGAAATGTAGCTGGCACAACAACTTGCACATAGCAACCATTCAATAAATGGTTCCTGAATTAAAAAGTCAAGATAGGACAAGTCAAGTGTGGAGGTCTACACGATACTCATTAAAGGAGAAGAAATACGAGAACAAACTGCCATGACTTGTTACCTCTCACTAACTTCATGACAATCAAAGGTTGTTTAGGAAATTATATCATTTGGAGGCCTCCATCTCTTCTAGGTCGTATATTTTTAGAGTCTTTCAGATTCTGGCATCTAATGATGTTTAGATGGTACATGAAAGACAGTATTTACGAAGTCTTCTTTTATGTATGGTAATTACAGAGAGAAGAACAGAAACACTTCAAAATACTACTAGGAAAAGATAGTTCTCAAATATATATAAATATTAGGAGGATGCTGGGGCTAGGGAGTAGAAGTGGCCAGACATTTCCCTTCCAGCAATTCAGTACTTCTTAAGTCTCCTCTCATTAAGCTGTGCTTGAAGATGTGTCAGGGGTCACAGAATAATAGACAGACACACTGGAGAATGAACACATAAACACACATTAAAACACCCCAGTGAGAGAGCTTAACACTTTTAAAAAAGGAGGTCTTGGACCAAAGCATATTTGATATGGAGATGACTTCTTCAGGCCTTCACACCTGTCCTTAAATGTTTTAAAGATTTTCAAGATGGAGAGAAAATCCAGCACGGGTAACAAGCAATACTTTGTCAATGATATTGAGTAGGTCCTGTCTCTCTGCCCCCGCCCCGGTCCTCTGGTAACAGCCCCTGTGCTCAGCCGCACACGGGCATGTGGACCCAAAGGCTGAGCCAGTCATGGAATCCCGAGCCTTGGTCCTTTCCATTGTCTGATTCATGCATCCTGAATTCCCCCATCCCTCAGAGCAGAGTTGCATTCAATTTTCAGAAAACAGACAGCTTTCTGCCCAGGACCCACACAAGGCGCCCGATGAGGGAGCAGGGTCCACACAAGGTGCCGGAAGAGGGAGCAGGCTGTCTCCAGCACGTGCCCGTCCCTAGGGAGGCTCATGGAGAGCAAGCAGCAGCTTCCATGGGACTTTGGGGGAGAGAGTATGAGGTGGAGCTCCTGAGACAACCGTGCTCCCTGCATTTTCATGATCATCGAATCGTTATAATATTCTTCCTTCACCATTTATTCATCGACAAGCTGAAAATAATGGTGGTACCTGGTGTATAAAAAATTTTAAATATCAAAGTGATGTAAATAGTACCATACCCAATCGCAATTTTAAAATTATGACTCAGCTCGTCTTTATTTAGTATGTGCCTCTCCTCCTACACTGTAAGTGCCTTGAGGACAGAGTCTGTGTCTTTCTGGCTTATTTCTAAATCCCCAAGGCCAAACAAGAACATTTTTAAGGTATTTTTTTTAAATATAGGTGGAATTTTGTTCGTTTGTAATACTTTTCAATCTTTTAAGAAAATGACTTGAATTTAGAGGTTTATCTAAAAGGAAAGCACATTTATTTTGGAAAAAGAGAAAACACAAAACCCTTCCTAGACCTCTCCTAGGTCCACTCTTCCCTCGGAGGAAGGAAACAGCTCTCCCAAAGTCCACCGCCCGTGGGTCCCAGGGGGGCCGCCCGCAGGACCGGTGTCCGAAACAGGTGCCTTCCGATCCCGGGATGGGCTTGGCCCTGGTAGGTTGTCCTGCAGCCATGGATTATTTACGTGTCAGCTCTCTAACCTTAGCCCCAGACCCTGGCAATTCCGGGAAGCCTCCTTCAGAACTCAGTAGTGGTAAAAAGCTAAACCCCACCAATGCCCAAACCCAGAGCACCACCACGGTGCAATCTCCGCGGCTGTCGCGCGCCAGCAGAAGCTGTTCCAGTGGGTTTCATTGGCGTTGGCACCTGGGGCCGGCCACATTGCTCCTCTCTGATCCCAGCTGGCAGCTGTCAGGGTCTCTCAGAGCACCATGGGGCAAGGGCCCCAGATGGCTCTTCATAAACATTTGTTTAGTCACCCTCCAACAGCATAGGTTGGACTGAGCATAGTGAAGGCAGCAGGGGCATTGGGGGTTCTGTCTTCTCCTTTTAATGGAATAGGGGTCTTCATAAAGTGAGGGTGAGCCAGACAGAGCTGCTGCTTCTATTCTTGGAGAGAAGGAAAACGTAAAAATCATTTAATTCTGATATCTGGGCTTAATATTAACAAGCTCAAAAGTTTTCCACCGAACTTCAGCAGAGCCTCTCAGCCTCCAAATGACTTTAGCTGCTTAGAGACCATCCCCTCTGTATCTAGGGCATCAATTTGATTTACAGAACATTTCAAAATATTTATATTTTTTTTAGGGTTTCCATCACCGCCTCAGCCAGTAACCTGCTGTGTTTGAAAATGTCTGGGCAGTAATTGTCATTGTTTGCAGCAGTTCTTTTGGACCTGCAGTGAGCGTTGTGGCATTTTGTAGAATCAAGGAATGCAATTACCAAAGTTGTATACATAATCCAAGTGACCTCCTGGCTCCAGAAGCTCCATCCCCAGGAAAAAAAAGAAAAGTAAAACAACAGCAAAACGTTTGTTTAATTTTTATTCTTCAGTTGGTCAGTGGTAAGTGGATTATAGTATAGCCAATTTGGCAAAAAAGAGTATTAGTGTAACAATTCCTTATAAGTACAAAACAATGTTGAATTACGCAGACACGAAGAGTCTAACTGGAATGATGGGCTCTTCTGACCACTTTTATACTTAAGGTCTGTGGAAGAAATTAGATATTTGAGGGGATCCCTGGGTCCTGCAGTGACTCATCCTTTGTGATGCAAGAGATTTTTTTTTTTTTTTACCGATTAAAAGAAGGCACTTTAATGTCATTTGAAAATAAACTTCTAAGAGTTTAGGGATTCATGTTTGCAAAAAAACAAACCCTATTCAATAAGAAAGAGACCATTTTGGAGTCAGTAAATGAATTTACAAGTTGTTGTCCCTACAGGGATGTAGGTTTCTTGGATCTTATCAATTTCTGACAGGCTCCAGTTACCACCAACTTATTTTCTCTCTTCTGTTGTATTTTGCTTTCCGATGCCATCTAGGGACTGCACTGCCAAACCCTCTCCCCTCCCCCCAGTGTGAGACAGAGTTGTCGGATCTAAGTAAAGAATCCATAATCAGAATCTCCTGGTTTCTGAGTATACCAGTGGCTTGGGTAACTCCATTCCTAAAAAAAGCAGACTTGCCAAGAGCCTCCTCAAAACTTCCAGGCTTCCTTTGAAAGGAATAATTTGTCAAATAGAAATACCCATGATCGTTCTGTTAATACCTTTCAGGCTTAATCCAGTAGCTCACATCTCCTTCCTGTCTGCCCTTCCCTAAAGTGCCTGTGGAAGGTCCTCTGAAGGTCGAGGAGGACAGCAACCTCCCCAGAGTGTCTTAAGGCCAAAGAAGTGGGAACCAGGTATGCCATGGCTCTCTCACTGTTTGGGATGCACTTTTATTGACCCACTTCTTTATGAACCTCTACACTATACCTATGGTTTCCTTACCCCTGCATGGATTTATACCAAGCAGAGGACTCCACTCTCACCCCCACCCCCATGTCCGCCCCCAAAACCACATTTGTTCCAAAGCACTGCACTAAACCCAGGACCAGGCTTGCTTCCTGCCAGGCTCCCCAGACATCCACAAGCACTGCAAACACTGCATGCCAGGAGCACACTCAAGCTGCCTCCAAAGGAAAGCCTTGCCAGTGAGTCTCAGTGGGGGAAGAGTGCCGTCAAGACAGGCTAATCATTCCCAGTCCAGTTGGATGCTGTGTGACTGTGCAGAGACAGCTGACATCCATTGTGACAGAAGAGGCAGCCAGCCAAGAAGGTTGGGGAGGGGGGGTTCAGAGCCCAGACCTGAGTGGCACACAAATGACAGTAATGATAATTACGTCTAGAGTGTCCACCACATAAAGAGGTGACCTCATGTGCAGTCTCTTGATAAATCATTCAGAAAGTTCCAGCAGGAAGTTATCCTCAAGGAGGGTCTCCCTGACTTTTTTCTTTTCAGATTATGCACATGACCAAGATAAAATATTTTAGTAGCTACCATTTACATAAATTATATGGCTTTGAAATGCCAATTTTGAATCCAGACAGGCAAATCTTTCAGCCAAAGGAGCGTTTATAATGTAAGCTTTACTAGGTACTTCCTTCCTCTTTCTTGCATACACAGTTACCCTGGTTTGTCTTTTATTACTGTAAGCATGGCTTTTGATGAAAGAAAATGAAAGCATTGGCATTTTTCTTCATTTGTTCATTCATTTTAAAAGGAGACTGATGCTTTTGTGATGTAAAGATGTTCCCTGGGAAGCAATGACAGCATCAGCTACAAGAGCAGACTTAACAACAAATACATTATTCTTACAGAATTTTTCCTTGTGCCAGGAAAGCAAACTGATCTGAGCTTCATGGGAGAAACTTGTTATGTCCAGGTTATTTCAAAGCAGTGGAAGGGCTTCTGATGCTCCAGAGTCTACTCAAACAATGGGCTAAAATGTCCCACACCACAAGCTACCAAATTAACCCTTTACTATGTCTTTAACTCTATTAAAGTTTAGATACTAGGGAATGGTGGGTGGGGGGCACTACATATTTTTCATCTATCATTTATGCCTGAGTCTGAAGGAAAGATTTGAGAGCAGATTTTGATAGAACAGAATATTAGAGTTTAAAGCGTCAACTTAGATCTCATGTGCAATGGTCCTCAAAATGTTGTGTATTCCTCTTTCCCCAGCGTCAGTGATCCAAGTTAATGTCAGTAGGTCCCTGGTTTAGTTTGATAAAGCTGCCAGAATGCAACAGACCAGAGAGGGATTGGCTTTTCATAAGGGGATTTATTTAGTTAAAAATTTATAGTTTTTCAGAGGAAAGGCAGCTAGCTTTCATCTGAGTTTCCCTGTCGTGTGGGAAGGCACACAGTGACATCTGCTGGCCTTCTCTCCTGGCTTCTGGGTTCTGTCGACTTTCCTAGGGGCAATTCCTTTCTGCATCTCCAAATGTCTGGGCTGAGCTGCAAGTGCTGAGATGAGGTATGCTGAGCTGTTGAGCTCTCTTCTGACTTGTCTTTTAAGCCTCCGGCTAATTAAATTAAACCTCACTCATTCTGGAAGACACTCTCTTTGAATATAATCAGCTATAGATGAACTTCACATACTGATGATTTAAGTCCACAGAAATAGAACAAAGGGACATTATCACCTGGCCAAGTTGACACCTGAACCCAACTACGGCAGTCCCTTTGGGGAAGTAGTGGGAAATGATTACCATGTAATTTGCTGAAGTGTTACTGTAAACTTTCTCCTGGGGACCTGGCTTCTCCCCTATTTTAATGGGTTACAAGTCCAAAATCCAGCTCAGGTTTGGAAATTGAGTGAGGAGACATGACTTATTATTGTTGATGGCACCTGCCATCAGCCTTCTGATCATGTTGTAGAGTATCCTTGTTGGCTGCACATCTATTTTGCCCCATGTTTTAGCATCTATCACCATAACTCTTGGTGAAACCACCTTGGCTGCCACTCCAATCTTGCCACTCATTATGATACTTGTGTCCACTCAGCTTTTCAGGTTATATGCTACCACCTTGACTCTGTTGTGTGACTCTATCACCATTACTACCAGTGAGCCTGGTTCGCTGAGGGCCTTTCCTACCATCAGCCCTGGACATAGAATAGCTACTACTGAGCTTTTCATTGATGCTGGTGCCCCTCTCACTAGTGTATTCCTATTGGCCTTGATCAATGATGAATCCTCTGGACCATCCCACAGAATATAATAATCTGGTAGGTTTTCCAACCTTACATAGTATATCTACTTCAACATACCCATTTCCTGCATCTTTTAATTCCTCCTTTACCATCTGCTACAGCAATTCTGGCATCTCAACATCATTTACCACAGTCATCACTTTTTCCATGCTTCTAGAGCCATCCTAGTAGCAAATTTATAACATCCCCTGGGGTGCTTGCCACAATGTTAAATTCTCTATTTTGGGAGAGTTCTTTTAAATCAATAAGCTTTTGCTTATCCAATCTTATTTTCTAGCCTTCTTGA
Organism: Myrmecophaga tridactyla; assembly: GCA_004026745.1. NCBI lineage: Eukaryota > Metazoa > Chordata > Mammalia > Pilosa > Myrmecophagidae > Myrmecophaga > Myrmecophaga tridactyla. Next base: position 2,408 of record PVIY010053726.1, on the reverse strand, counting down.
TCAAGCATCTTCAGAATTCAGTCTCGTGAACTTCCCTGGTTCTTGCCTGTACATGGTGGATCAATCTTGCAGCTTCTTTGGAATACAGATCCTTCCTTCCTTTATCAGGCCCTGCGTGCTCCCTTGTTACCTTACTATAGGCTAGATAGAAAGGAAAAGAGGTGAGAGCAGATCCTGAGCATGGCACTTGAGTTGTCAGTGAGAAACCACTGCATTTTATCTTCAAGGAAGTAATACTCTTTACAGGTCAGGGAGGGTTGGACAATTTCTGCAGGCTTAAAGTGTTCAAGAGAACCTTTAGATTCAAGAATTCTCAAAGATAGCAACTTTATTGTCCCCATTAATTGTTTCAGGCTGTCATTTTGTCCCAACCAGGTCCTGGGCCTCGGAATGGCAGGCCTGCAATCATTGGGAGCTCAGCTATCTTTGGGAATTGGCTATTCTACTGATTAATTCCTGGTCCTGAGAGCCTCCTCATATGATACTAGGGAGGTTTTCACACTTCACTTTTAATTGCCTGTTATTTGTGCTCAGAATTTTATGTCTTCCTATAGTGTCAACAGAGCTTAGCAATAGCCATCCAATTTCCTTGTGCTTTTGCCCCATATACCTCAAATGTCAGATGGTTTGCTCCAGCTAGCATATGCCCTTCCACTGATATAACATCCCAATTCACTAATGGTGAAGGTTTTAATAATCGGACCTCCACTTGTGCCAGGGACTATTTGTGCACCACCTACCACGACTAGGCTACAAGTGATCCAGCTCCACAACCCAATCTTATCAACTGCTCCTTCAGACCATCCCAAGAAGAATATAACCATGGATAAACTTGGTTTAATTTGGACATTTTCACGGCCTTAAAATATGAAAACTTGCAACTTAATAAATTCCCCCTTTTAAAAGCCATTCTGTTTCTGGTATATCGCATTCCAGCAGCTAGCAAACTAGAACATCATATTTAATAATGAAAGACCAAATGTTTCTCCCAAATATCAGCAACAAGACAAAATATCCATTTTCCTATTCTTATTCAAAATAGGAAAGGAGGTCCTAATAAAGAAAGGAAATGAATAAAGGCCAAGTAAATAGGAAAGAAAGAAGTAAAGCTGCTTATATGCAACTGACATGATTGCTTACATAAAAAAATACTAAGAAGACTGGAAAATAGCTGTAGAATAAATAAGTGAATTTAGCAAGTTTTCAGGATATAAGGTCTGAATACAAAAACCAACTATGTTTCTTTGTCTAACAAAAACAATTGGAATTGAAAGTAATAAAAAGACGATAGCATCAAAAAATAAAATATTTAGATGCAAATTTCACAAAATACTAGTTCACTATTTGGCAATCTGGTTCAATGAAAACCATAAAACATTGCTCAGAGAAATTAAAGACATAAATACATAGGGGTATACTATATACAAAGATCAGTAAGTTTTACATCGTTGAGATGTTAATTTTCCCCAAATTGATTGCTAGATTCAACAAAACTCTAATCAAAATCCGAGTAGACTTTCAGTGGAAATCACCAAGCCTCAATAAGACTAATTTAAAATTTTAAAGGTAACTACTTAAAGAACAGAAAGTGAATGTGCAACCTCCAAATCAGTAGTAGAGAAAAAAGAGAAAGAGAGAAGAGAAGAGAGACAAGGACTAATCGAAAAGAAGGTTAGAAAAGAGATGTCACAAAGCAAAGAAAAAGCATTTTAAAGATAAGAAATTAGATGGTAAAAAAAAGTGTTAAAAATATTGGTAATTCCAATAAGTGTAAATGGATTCAATGTAATTGTTGAAAGTCAGTAATCTCAGATCAATCATAAAATTAAATCCAGGTATCTGATGTTTTTGAGAGCATACTTAAAGCAAAATTACACAGGAAGTTTGAAAGTAGAGGAATAGAAAATATGTTCCAGCCAAATTTTAAAGAAAGCAAGTCTGCAGGGAAATATTGTATGAGACAAAATTGATTAAAAAGTATTATATGGAGGGGAGGTGCCAAGATGGCAGCTTAGCAAGGTGTGGAACGTAGTTCGTCCTCCAGAACAGCTACTAAATAACCAGAAACAGTACAGAACAACTCCTGGGGCCACATCAGTGACCAGACCCACAGTGTACTCCAGTCTGGACTAGCTGGACCAGCTACGAGCCCCCCCAGAACCATGAGTTCCCCAAGCCGTGGCGGCTGGTGCCCCTCCCCCACAGGCTGCTTCCCAGAGGGGAAAGGAAAGAGACTTTACTAGCAGCGGGGGCTGAGCTCAACCAAACGCCAATGGTGGAATTAATTAACAAATTCTGACAACTGAAAATAGGTCCCAAGCTTAGGTGAACCTGGTCAAAGTGGAGGTTGCTCATTTTTGCCCCAGTGCCAAAGGGGCAGGGCTGATGGAAAAAGAAAAAAAAAAAAA
>PVIY010053724.1:0-14552 GCA_004026745.1 Myrmecophaga tridactyla | reverse complement strand
TTCTGGATTTTGAGAGGCTGTTTTATGTACATAAAACCTTATATTTAGAGATAAGAATGAAGCTGAACAGGTTGGGGTTAAATTAATTCAGAACATAGAGGAAAGGAAGACAGTGTCTATATTTTAGAACCACATATACTTTTTAAGACCAATGGAAGAAAGGTTTATTTGATCTGGAACTGAAATTTTCTGTAGTGCATAATCTAATTCAACCTATCTGTATAGCTCATTTGAACAACTGAAACACAGGGAGTACAGAATAAGAAAGAGAACCTTTAATCCTTTATGGATTATTGTAATACCTGGAAACATCCTAGAGTATATTAAGCAGATAATCAAAAAGTATTGACAAAGTCCCCTGAGGGAGGGGAGAAAGAATTTGGAACTATTAAACCTTACCATCAGGGAATCCCCTGATACTGTGTCAAATTTTAGGGACACCCAAATCAATAGGCCATGCCCTTCATCATGAGGCTTACTCTTGTGAAGCTTATGTAGGTAGCGGAGAAGCTTAGACTACCTGTAGGCATACCTAAGAGTTACTTCTGGAGGACCTCTGTTGCTCAGATGTAGCCTCAGTCTCTCTAAGCCCAACTCAGCAAATGAAATTGTTGCCCTCTTCCCTAAGTGGGACATGACATCCAGGGGTGAAAGTCTCCCTGGCAATGTGGGAGATGACTCCCAGGGATGACTCCAGATCTGGTGCCATGGGATTAACAATTCCATCCTGGCCAAAAGGGGGAAAAGAAGTGTAATTAATAAAGTATCAGAGGCAGAGAGACTTCAAATAGAGTCAAGAGGTTACTCTGGAAGTTGCTCTTATGCAAGTTTCAGGTAGATCTTGCTAACTATTGTAACCTGCCAACCCCCAACCAGGACCACTCCAGCCAATCCTAAAGAAAACTTAGGGCAATATATAAGATTCCACAAGGGTTCCAGGCACTAGAGTAATTTGCCAGAAACCAACAATCTCCCGACGGGTACCTGGTCCAGATACGTCCTGAAACCTAGCCCAACCTCTCCAGAACATCAGATAGTTCCATCTTCCTACCCCATATTAGTGACAGACCCTTCCAATATCAAGAATTTAGAATTGCCGTGTCCAGACAACCTGAAACAGAGGTATGAAAAGATCAAAGGTGATGGTGGAGTTGTACATAGAAGATAGGATTTAACAAATGAATATGAATGCTGAATCATTAAATTGATACCTCTTTTGGTCTCCAGTATTTTAGAACAGCTAGAAGCAAAACCTAAAACTGTGAAATTGTAACCCCATGTCAAAGTCTGAAATATATTCTACAACTAATTGTGGTACTGTGCTTTGAAATTTATAGCTTTTTTGTATATATATTATTTTTCACAAAAAAAGAAGGAAAAAAAGTTGATTGTGATGATAAAAAACTATTTAAGCCCTCTAGCCTCCTATATTCTGGAGAAGCTAGAAGGAAAAATATGAGAGGATCATATGGTAGCCCATGACAAACTCTAGGATCTGTCCTGTAACCACTTGTTGAAGAGTGCTTTGAAAACTATTGGTTTTTTTATTTCTTTGCTTTGTATATATGTTATACTATACAATAAAAAAAGTTAAAACAAAAAGAATTCTATTAAAACCTTGTAAGTTTGAAAACCATTGAGTTCAAGGAATTGTGCTATAATCATTGGGTCTTAGTAATTTTATTAATTCTGTGTTGAAGACTGTGAATGATGATAACCGTATGCATAAGTGCCTAAAGTAGATTTTTCATACAAAATTTACCCATCTTTCAAAACCTAATGGAAAAACAACTCTTAATGAGTTTTTTCAAGACCACAGCCTTTCCACAATGTAAAAATGGTACTGGGAGTGGGGTTGCAACAAGTGCCCTTGAGATAAAATACAGAGCTGGCACTATTATAGTGCCACACACTGGGCACCTTTATTCAAGGGATTGGCAATATTCTCTCTTCTATATGCATAAAATCATGCATTTAGCTAACCCACTCATCAGGTCTCATGCATTTATTTCTCCTGGCTGTTACTTCCATTTCTGAGTCTCCCATTTTTCTCTTCATTATACTCATCATATTTAACACATTTTGTCAAGATTGTGGAATCTTACTACCTATCAACACCACCTGAATTCTCCCTTCAGCTACAATGATTTAGGAAAATCTAACCCAACAATTGTGTTGTGATGATTGAATTGATATTATCAATTAACGGCCTCTTTAAATCCACACTGACACCCTCTAACATTGTAGCTCCCACCTTCTTTGATTCTGGGCTGGACTTGTAACTTGCTTTAGCCAATAGAATGCACCAAAAGTGACAGGGTTCCAATTTTGAGCTTAAGCCTCAATTGGCTAAGCTACACAATTAGCTCTCTTGAGCTTGCTCTATGGTCTTGCTGTGAGCACACATTAGAGGGATAGGAGAGACACGGGGGTAGCAGGGGGAGGGGATTGAGACTTGTGGCAAACAGAGGCACTTCAGCTGATAGCTGAGCGAAGACTGGAGAAAGAACCCACTGAACTCAGTCTAAACCAGTAATCCTCAGAAGTGTGGGATAAATAATCAGTTGCTTCAAATCACTAACTTATGGGGTGGTTTGTGGGTAGAAAGGCTAACTGTTAGAACAACCTTCTTAGACTGTACTCAGTCCTATTTCTCCCATCGGCCTCAACTATGGTCACAGGCCTGGACATTATAGCACTCAGTCTTTTTTCACAGGATTTAGCGCCTTTTGAGGAGTTTACCTTGACTTATCTTTATTTATAAACAATTTACCTTGTCTACTAGATGATAAATATCTTGAGGATGAGATTTGTGCCTAATCACTCTCAGACCACATGGGCCTCCTGATAGTTTCAGAATATACCCAGTTATTTCTTGCCTTAGGCTTTGACACAATGTTTCTGCTGATGGGAGCACTTTTCCGCAGGCATTTCCCACTTCTGGCCATAGCTGGCCTCTTTGCATCTTTCAAGTTTCAGTTTAAGTTTCACTTTCTCCTAGAGCCTCCCAGGACTAGTCACACTAAATCATGTACACCTCCCTCGACCTTCATGTTTTATATCACAATGCTTTGACACCCTCGCTGGATCTTACGACGAGATTTTGTATTTATTTGTTTCCTCATTAATTATCAAGCTTTTTTACTTATTATATAAAATCAATGAGCACAGGAACCATGTCTGTCTTGTTCTCTTTACTTTATGCTCAGTGTTTAGTTCCGTGCTTGGGATAATAGGGGCTACACTAATAATATTTATTAAATGGGTTAATGAACTCTTCCTCTCTGTATCCTCCAAAGTGCTTTGTATATTGTAGCTATTCAACTGATTATATTAGTAGTGATTTTAGTGTTCACCCCAAAGCCTTATGAGGTTAGTATAACCGGTATCATTGTCTTTGTTTTCTGGATGGGGGATGCCTAGAGAGGTTAATTACTTACTTTGGGTCACTGAGCTAATTAGGAAGACCTGTGATGAGAACTCAGGATTTCTGAGCTTCTGCCTGGGTCTACTTCCTAAACCACTCCACAGCGTTTTCGCACAGCAAGCTGGTGGAAGATTTGTTCAATTACAAAGATTGAGAAAAGGTTGCTGTGAATTACCAAGGTTTCAATTATAGATTTAATGAAAAAAGTAGCTTTTGTTATCCCCAAGTACACACCACAATTCAAACTAGGCTAACACTGTTTTTACATAGTATAGCTCCTCAGAGATCCCTACGAGAGAATAGATAAGAATGATTTTGTAATTAGCTGCATGATTATATGTGAATGGGTTTCTGAATCCAGCTCTGAGACTTGACCTTCAAGCCACAGGGCTTCCATGCTTCTGATGGCCAAAAGCAGTTGGCTCATTTAAGGCAGGTGTCTAGCTCTCTTCCTGAGGCGCCCCAATGCAAAACAGGTGAATCCTTTCAATTAAGGATTATGATTAAATAACTGTAAAGTCTAAATCAGTGGATCTAAAATCCTGAAGCCTTTTACTCTTGGAATGTTGGTGATTGGCTGGAAAATGAGGCAATCTTTTTTAAGAACAGAGTAACTTAGCCAAGAATCCTAAGGAGCCCCGTGGGGCTGGATGGGTGAGGCAGCTCATTGGACATGGAAATCACTCATGAGTCTTGTCAGAAAAGGCACCAAGCAGCACTTTGACAACAACTTGTTCAAGCTGACACTCACCCAACCCTTCAGGCTTAATTTTGTCTCTGGAAGTCAGATGCTTAAGCAAACCAGGGAAGGTGTTGGCTCACTTTAAATGGGGTGATTTGAGGATAAGCAAGAAGATAAAGTATGAGTCACAGAATGTTTGAGTTGGAGGGATCCTTAGTAGTCAGTCACCTATTTGGAAAAACAAGCTCTGATCAAAATAAAGAAGTAAATGAAAATAAGTGTTGTTCCTGTGTGAAACCAGAGACGGGTACAGAGAGTGCTTTGTGCTGTGGTGGACATAGTGCTGGGCTTGGAGCCAGGAGACCCAGGGGGTCATCGTGGAAGGTCCACTTGTCACCATGAGCAGGGAACTACCCAGTGGGCCTCAGGTTTTGGATTAGTTGCCTGGGTGTGTGCAGGGGGATTGGTGGAGGTGGGGGGTGGGGGTGGAGTGGGGTGGGGAGGGCAGCATTAAGGCTTTCAGGTCTTTTTCAACTCTGGCTTTCAGAGAGTAAATAAAGACAATGCAAACCGTGACAGTGAGAGGAAAAGAGAATCTGGGATCTAAAATGTAGGCAATCCAGAAATTTGGATTTTCATCTTGATTCCACTTCCCTCTCTTCAGAGGTTTACAAAAGTCCTGAGATGAATATTTTACATATCAAGACTCAAAGGAATATTTAAAAAAAAACTTCCAAAAATATCTTTTTAATTATGCCTTAACTGCTCTCATATCACTCTAGCTTCCAACCTCTGACTGGGGAGAAGGGGGCCATTTAGCCAAAAAAGAACACATGATCTCTCCCACCTTTAAACCCTCCTTCTTGGAATAATCCAACTTCTTTCAGGTAAATGCTCAGTCTTCCAGTGTTTCCTGCCCTTCCACTCTCTCTTTCCTGAAATTGTAGCAGGCAGGGTGATGGAGGAGAGGCTCTTGGACCCACTGTCTGGCCTCTGCCTCTATTGCTTCAGGAGGCCTGCCCCACTTGCCTTTGTCCTTGTTGAGTCCCAGGAGACATAACTGGCTGGCCTGGGCCTCACAGGCTGGGCTGGCATTGGTTGCTGCTGACTGTGGAGTCTCTTATGAGATGTCCTCTTCCTAAAGGCCCCCTTGTCTTGAACTCAGGCCTTTGCTGGCCCACTGGTCCTTCTCCTGGGGGACATGGGAAATTCTGGGCCCTTGCACACAATATCCAGACTACAGGAAGTCAGTCACACCAACTAAGCAGCTGCGTCTTCCTCCTAGTACCTTGCTGTATTGAGCAAGGAAGTCAAACAGCAGTCATTGTTCTCAGATTCCTTATCTGAGAGCTCCCGTGAAGATATGTTGCTTTATGCTCTCTTCCTGACCTTTCTTTGGGCTGGGGCCTTGGGTGGATAAGTGGGGTTTATTCTCTTTTCAAGGACTCTGGCTGTTTCTTCACCTTGTCCCTTCCAAATCTCTCTCCCTTGGCAAAATACTTTCCCCTTCCTCCTACTCTCTGTTGGAAACTTGCATTATGTCATATTCTGAATTTCTCTACCTATGGAGTAGAATAAAGGTCTGTGTTAAGATTGGCCTGGTTGGGCTCATCATATCTCATGAGAGCTTTTGGAATTTAGAAATCTCTTTCCTCCTAAAGAAAGCCTGAAGGCTGTTTCACACACACACATACACATACACACAAATTGATAGTCAAAGTTGAGCAGTAACTTCATTATTTTAGCTAGTAGCTGCCCTTTCTCTGAAGCACTATACCACACTGATTCAATGATAGAAAACTATCCTGCATCATGAATTGAGAGCAATGGAAAGCATATTGTTTTATATTCTCTCTCTCTCTCTCTCTCTCTCTCTCTCTCTCTATATATATATATATATATATATATATGATAATAAGAAGTTGGTACAGTGTGATTTAAAGAGCAAAAGAGGAAAAGCTGGGTTCTATTCCTGATCTCTGACCATAGTGAACTTTTGTAGCTTTGAGTACACAATCCTTCTGGTTCTCAACTTTCCCTCTGGTTCAATGAAACAGTTGGGTATGATATTTGGAAAATATCTTTGTGCTCAGCAGTCAGAGTCTATAGATGGCTGCTGGTCTTTCTTGGGCTCAGCACAGCCCATTTTTTGAGGGTAGGAGGCAGAGTGGTGCAATAGAAAGAATGTGAGCTTGGAAGTCCTAGGTTTAATTCTTAGCTCTGCCAGCTTCCTTGCTGTGTATTTCTTTTTTTTAACTGAAGTCTCAGTTTTCCTATCTGTAAAGGGGGAATTCTAAAATTTCATGAACTTGGTGGTGCAAGGGTAGATCAGTTTTAGAATTCTCACCTGTCATGCTGGAGACCCGGGTTCGTTTCTTGATGCCTGCACATACCAAAAAAAAAAAAAAGAAAAGAAAAATTCACGAACTCACCATGAGGATTAAATAATATACTAGGCCCCTCTCACTATACTACAAACAGCACAAGGGCAGGTATGTTTCTACTTCTGTCTACCATTTTATCCCCAGAGCCTATTATAATGTCTGGTACAAAATGAGTTCTTGATAAATATTTGTTGAATAAATGAAAGCACGAATGGATGGTATATGTAAAACACATGGGCATAGAGCTTGTGTAGTTCATCATCAGGCTGTTCATCATGAGGTCTTTCTTTCCTCCTTCCTGGCTCCTTACTCTTTCTCTGTCTCTCTCTCTACCTTTCTTCCTTCTTCCTCCCTGTCCCCTCATTCCTGCCAATTTCACTTAGTGTGAAATTCTCTCTACCCACTGCAGGAAACCCTTAGGGGAAGGGGCCTCTTGCTATATACCCTAGGGGAGCACATTCAGGCTGACATTGGGGTGCGGGGTGGTGGTGGGGTTTGGGTGGATGGTCTTGGAGGAGCAGCAGCAGCGACTGAGCTACGCGCCTCACAGCTGGGCTGTTGGTGCCTGCCAACTAGACAGCGAGCTGTGCTGTGGGTAAAAATAGGCCGCAAGAGTGGAGAGTGTTAGAACTGCCACCTCAGTATGGGTTCACAGCAAAAACAAAGCAGCATATGGTGAAGCCTGAGTTGATGGGGATGGGCAGGGAGGCAGGGAGGGGTGCAGAGGGAATAAAGGAGCAAAAGGAAGGAGGTAGAGCAGGAAGCTCACTTCACTCTCTGTTTGGGTGGCCCAGCCTGCTGGTCAGTGTCCCTTGGGTGATTTTTGATTGTTAGGGCTAGAAGAAGCCTAAATGAAGCTGGAGTCTGGTTTGCCCATTTTACAGATGCAGATTTAAGGGGATTGACTTGTTGAAGTCATGGAGTAAGGGCAAACAGCAGTTGTTGATCTAGTTCTGAATGTATGAGCAGGATCATGGAGGCAGTAGGCCGAAGACAGGTGGTCAGGGCTGGCCTGGACATCAGGAAGGTATCAATGCACTGTGGACCTGAAAAAGTACACATGAAGAATGGGTGAGCTTTGTAAAAGGACATGCTTAAAATTTATAGACTTTGATAGGTCCTTGGACACCTCTGGATACTCAATAGCTCTTCCCTAGAACACCCCCAAAGACTTGGATAGCTACAAAGCAGTTGTGCTGTCAGCATTGAAGCAAATATTGCCCAGCTGGCTGTGGCTGCAAACTGCCCAGGATAATAACTCAAGGGTCTACCAGAGCTTCTGTGTCTGAAATGTTGTGGCTAAATCCTCCTGCATCTTGAGTATGTGCTCCACTTTAAGAGTGGGAGCTATAGGATGTTAGTGGGTAGGAGAAGCAGGAAATTTCGGATGGAACCCAGGAGCTCAGATACCTTGGGTTTCTTTCTGTCTTTATGACTCACATTCCAGTCACTTTTATGGAATCTCACTAGTCACAAGACATAAGCTCTACAGAGATAGAAATTTCTGCTGTTTTGTATGATGTAATTCCAGGGCCTGGAACAGTGTTTGGTATATTGTAAGTGTTCAATAAATAAATATTTGCAGCAAAAATGAATAGTTGCATCTTGGAGTTAGGTAAAGGTATATATTAATCTCAGTTCTAAATCTCACAAGCTGTGTGACTTTACAAGTCACTTTCCTTTTCCAAATCTTCCCCTTTCATCATAAGTGGTCATCAGATCTAGCTGGCAGCAGTGTTGAGAAGATTCAGTGAGACAACTTATGGAAAGAACTTAGTATGTAGTGTTCAGAAAACCATGGCCAATATCCTGGTGCTGTCACCATCATCACTTTGGAGAGTCTTCTCAAAGGCACGGTAGAAGATTCCCCAGCAGGTAGTGAGGCTCATCAGGAGCCAAATACACTTTGGTTAGGCTTGGAGGCCCTCATACATTTTCTGGGATCAGGCACTACTGCACATCTCTCTCAATTTGTATTTTATTTCATATTTAACAGACCCTGGATGCCCTTGTGTCTTAGAGCTTCTCACGTCTATGTTTCTCCTGTCAAAGTATAAGAGCTACAGAAGCCCATATGACTCATTTTTATGGCTTGGATTGTGTCCCCCTAAAATAAACATTCAAGTCCTAGCCTCCAGTCCTGTGAATATGACCTTATTTGGAAATAGGGTCTTTGGAGATGTTATCAGTAAAGATGAGGCCATACTGAATTAGGGAGGGACCTAATCCAATATGCCTGATGCCCTTATAAGAAGTGGAGAATTGGATACAGATACACCAAAAGAAGAAAGCCCTGTGAAGATGGAGGCAGAAGTATCTACAAGCTAAGGAGCACCCAAGAGCTTCAGAAGCCAAGAGAGAAACTGGGAACAGATTTTTCTCTAGAGACTTCAGAGGGAGTATGACCCTGCTAACACCTTGATTTCAGAATTTTGGCTCCCAGAACCAGGACAATAATTTTCTGTTGTTTGAAGACACCCAGATCATGGTTTTGTTATGGAAGTCCTAGGGACTAAGACATTCATTGACCAGTGGTCATGAGAGAGGACCAGAGAATGTCTTTGGAGCCAATATGCCAAGAAAGCTTAGGCATATGCAGAAAGTTTCCAAGAGTTCATGGGGGTGTTGATGTATGGCACATGATGTAAAGAACCACCCAAAGAAGAACAATGCCTAGATGGAGATGCTGAGGACAAACACCTTATAATAGAGCCAGGCTTGTTCACAGAAGAGCTTTACTACCATCCCTTGTCATAACAACCTCAGTGCTGGTGAAGGAATGTGGGTTGCTGTGGATACGTAGCTCAGTTGCAGAACAAGAAAGAGTTGTGTAACATTGAAATTAAAAAAGGATGTTGTAGTTGATGCTATACATCAGCCAAGAATGGACCAAAATGTGCTCTTGAGTTTGGTATGTGAAATTCAGTCTAAGGTCAACACAATAAAATTTTCTAAGATTCAAGTTAGGTTAATTTCCACCTTCTCTCCATTAGTCAGAGTCCCAAAACATCTTGGAAGAGGATTCTAGTGCTGGTAACATCACTCACTCACCCACTCATGCAACAAATGATTTTCTGGTCTGCAGAGGAGTCACACATCAAACAAATAAATCTATAAGTATATAAAAATTTCAGAATTTGATCAGTGATATGAAGTAAAAGTACAGGGTGCTGTGAAAGGAAATTATGTAGGAGGGAATTTATATTTTGGTCTTTGGGGGAGCCTCTTTGAGGAAATGACATTTCAGTAGAGACCTGAAGGATGAAGAACTAACCAGGAAAAGAAAGGGGGTAGAGTGTGTGTGTGCTGGGCGGGTGGGTGGTGAGACTGTTCCTGGCTCAGATATGAGAAAGAGCTGCTGTGTCTGAATATCCAAAAGAGGACCAATTTTCAAAGATAATTCCTAAGCATTTGTTATATTAGCTCTGCAGCAATTTTGTGATTAGACCTACTGGAGAACCCTTGCCCTCCTTCAGCATCAGCCCGTATAATGCACAATCATTGACTAGTCTTTCTTTTTTAGCCCAAAGAAATGATGCAGTGCTAGGAAAGCTTTATTCATAACAGATGTGCTGGTGACCTTGAACAGGTTGCTCTCAGGACCATCTTGGTGTCAGGAAGAAAAGCCACCTACCCTCCACTTACCTTAACTGCTGAAAGAGACAATTGCTTCTCAGTTGAAGACTGTCACACGTCAATGTCTCCCTTACCCCACCCCCAACTGGAGGACTCAGCAGGATGTCTGGCACACATGTTTTTAAAATGTTGATTAAGGGGGAGGATGAATTAGTGGATGAATGAAAAAGGAGTGTCTGAACTCTTGAGAAGAAAAACAATCTGTGTGTAGGGGATTGGACTGCCCTTTAAGTGGATGCCAGATGTGCCATAAACCTCTGGAAATATCTCTGGCCCGAGCAGGAGCTGACACTTGAGCCAGTGGAAAGTCTTATGGGAACTTAGGAGTGTCAGGGAGCAGATGGCTCCAAGTCGATTTGCAACAATCATAAAATGGCCCAAAGGAAGGCTTGTCATTGGGATCGGGCTCCATCGAAAAAGCAAGGAATTTACACTCTTTGCCTTTTGAAACCTGCCACACGTGTTCTCAGCTTCTTGCTTTATATATTGGCTGCATTGCCATACAGATTGAATATGGCCCTTCTGGCTTGGGTTTTCCTTGGAAGGCAGCAGCTGTTGGTGACCCCAACTTCAATGTTCCATTTCTGTGTTAGCCTCTTAGTTCTCCCTACCAGAGGAATCTGAATCCCTACCTCTCTCCACTTCTTCTTGCATCACCTGATGGACAGAAGGAACTTGGGCTCTGTGAAAAGATTACCAACTGGGCTGGGAGTTAGGTGAACTGCATTTAAGTTTCAGCTACACTAACTTTTCTGCAAGATCTTGGCCCATCCTGCTCAATGCTTGGGTCTCGGGCATTCTATCTGTAAAATGGATCACATACTTTCCTCCTGTCACTCTGTTTCTCTGTCCCTCCCTCCCTCCCTCCCTTGTTCCTTCTTCCTTCCTTCCTTCTTTATAGGTAGGGGAAACAGAACACATATTCCCCAATAAATATTTCTTGGTAGAATGGAAGAGTGAATGAATAAAAAGAAGTTTAATTTGGAATTCCCATATATACAACACACAAAAAAATAGAGATTCTCTGATTTAGGCAAGGATGTAGGCTTCAGGATATTGTTCCCCAAATACCCTCAGAGGCATCTGCAAAGGGTTGTAAAGAACATTAGAACTCTGGATACCACAGTTTGAAAATTGAATGAAACAAGATCTAAGGCACTTTTTTGCTTCATATTTTTCTGATCACACTGTTCATTGATGGGCTTCATTTGCAAATACCTTGACCATCTCTGATCATGAGGGTCCTCTAGGTTCAAAAAAGATATATGAATAGCTAAAGTCAATGAACAAGATATCAGAATCACAGAACATTAGACCTCACAATTCTTTAGCTCCCATCCAATTCAGTCCGGGATCCACTCTGATTGATTGGTAGGGCTTATATTTGGAGCACTTTGGTGCAGTGGAAAGATGCAATGATCCATTAGTGATGCCTGTAGTGCATGCAGATATGGAGAGTGGTGGAATTTATGCCATGTATTTGCAACCCCTCTGTCTAATAGTACACACCAAATAATACATATGAGGGAACTAAGGCCCAGAAAGGACAAAGAGCATGATTGTAGCCCATAGCTAGTAAATGGCAGATGGAGCTCTTGTCTTCTTCACCCACTTCAGCCTGGCTCTTGTCTTCTTCAATCCTAACTGAGAAATCCCACAGGGCCCTGCTGTTCATTACTATGGCCAGAATGGCTTCTACCTAGGGCCTGCAGGTATCCTGGACTGATCCCATATCCTTCTTGGGAGGAAGACTCCATAACACAGACAGTGCTAACAACTGGGCTCCTTTCTTAGATTGAGCTCTGTCTTTGTCTTTCCCTACCCTCTTCCTAGAAACTTCTTGGCTGCTTATTGAGCCTTTGTCCTAGGTACCACACTTCCCCACTGTTTTTGGTTCTTTCAATATTAACTGCTCTTGGCTTCTTCATAACCATGCATGCCCCACCCCCTTCTTTTGTGGGAAAGTTACAAGAAAGCATAATGGTTAAGAATGTGGACTCCAAGGTCAAATGAAACCAGTTTCCAGCCCCAGTTCTGCAACTCGCTAGCCGTGTGACTCTGAGCAAGTCAATTAACTTTTTTGCATCTCAGTTTCCTCACCTGTCAAATGGGTACAGTAATAGAAAGGATGGTTATAAAGATTTTTTAAGGTAATGTATTTATTTTTAAGGTAAGGCTTAGCATAGGACTGACATGTGATAGATGATTAAGAAATGTTAGTTACTATTCTAATAATGGTAATGATAACTTTGGTAAAAAAGTACTTTTTATCAGTACAATCATTGTCATCATCTTGTATACTGAGTTGCTTGCTTGTTCATACCTTCTTGAGTTATGTTATGAAGAAGAAAAGCAAAATGGTAATTCTTCCTATCTATTGAGTGTTTACCATTTGTCAGACTTGGGCTAAGTACTTTACATAAAACTATATCTCTATCATCTATCTAATCTATCATCTATCTATCTATCTATCACCTATCATCTTCCTAACTTCTATCTACCTACCATATTTCTAAAACTCTATAAGTTCAATACCATCATCCATTTTGCTATTTTACTAGCAAAAAAATAGAGGCATAGAGAAGAGAAGCAACTTTGCTCCATGCATCACACTTACAACTAGTCATGCTGGGACTTGGACCCAAGTCAATTTAATTCTAAAGTATGGGCATTAGCCAAGAGGCCACCCTGTCTCCTAATGCTGCACCCAATGCCCTGCACTTCCTTTCAGCTCTTGCATCTGGTTGTGTACAGGTGATGCCTGCTCCATCTCAGCATATAAGTCCAAACTCTTGTTTCCACCAGAAAGTATTAATGCAGAGGCTGAAGGCACATACCAGGGTAGAAGAACAGAGAGGTTAAGCTACATTCCCAGCATCTTCCAGCCACCCAGTGGAGAATTAGGGATGTCAGCTTTTTCTTTCTCAGGGTGGCAGCAACTAAGCCCATTGACTTTCTTTGCCAATAGCTGACTAATAGGAAACCACAAATTGGGTCCAAAATGTCACGCAAATGGTCTGTGCAACACTGGGGTTGAAGGAGCAGTTTGCTCCTGTGACATTACAGCACTGTTTCCCTGCCTGTGCAAAATACAGAGTCAGGGAAATGACTGGGTGTTTGCAAAGGGCAAGATAATTCCATGTGACCAACAATAACATTTACAGTTATTTAAGCTTAGATAAGGGCAATTAAATCTCATGCTTCATGGGCTAGGCTGATTGCCTGCATGGGTCAAGGAGGGCCCCTCCCTGCCCCGCAGTACAACACCGGGCAGCAATTATCCAGGTGCACTGTGGGTCCTCATGGGGGACGCTGGGATGCCAGGCAACGCAGTGTGTATATCAGAATCTCAGGGGACAGGCTCAGCACTTCGGATTAAATGGCTTCCTGCTTTGTGGTTCAAAGTTAGGCTCTGGAATCAGACAGCCCAGGATTTGAATCTGTGAGTACAGGATGACCTCCAGAAAGTCACTTGACTTCTGCTGGAATTAGCTTCTTCCCTTGCAAAATGGAGGCAACACCACGTCATTGGTTGTTTAATAAAATGAAGAAAAATTAGCATTTGTTGGGTGTTTTGTAGAATCCAGGCACTGCTTAAGTGCTTTTTCTCACTTAATTCTCACAACAAATGTGCAGTTCCTGCTGCTATCGTCCTCCTTTTGCAAATGAGGAGACTCAGGCTGAGAGGATGGGCTGACTCGCCCAGGATCACATGGTAGAAGTCAGGGTGTGGGAGGAAACAGATGACATACTCCATTTGGATAACTAAGGGGACTTAATGAAAGGCCTTGTTATGAAGGGGTGTACTGAGAAGGTGAATAGTGAACACCCCAGGCTAAGGGAAAAAGGAGCGAACAGTTTCCAGAACCTGGAGAAACTGTGGCTTAGGAGAAGGCAGCCTGATAGAAGCCCTGGTCAGGCATGGGAAGAACTGGGGTGCGATTATTCTGTCCTAGCTCTCCTCTAGCCCTCTAATCGCCTGCTGTCACCTCCCATCAGCTGAATCCAAGTGGACCAAAAGGTCAGCTCCCAGGGCACAGAACAGGGTAGAGAAAGGTGTAAAGGATGTGAGGCTGGAGACAAAAAAAATATATCAGTCCTCTGGCTGGTAAATGATGGAGACAGGAGGTAGCCAAAACCCCAAGCACACTCTTTTCCACCATGTGCAGCTGCTTCCATCAGAGGGTATGTAGTAAGTTCTGATCAAGGACAGCTATTAAAATTTACCTGCATTTTCCCCACCCCAAGGGGAGAAAAGTAATACGTGTTCTCTCATCTCAAGCAGAGTTTAAGGTTGGGGATTCTTTCGCCACCTTATATTGAGAATACAGACTTCTTATTCCATATGGAAATGGACAACATGCCCCTTTCCACAAGGAAGGTGGATAATTGTCATCGTACCTTGAAAAGATAGACCACTTTG
>PVIY010053723.1:0-14534 GCA_004026745.1 Myrmecophaga tridactyla | reverse complement strand
TGTTAGGGACAGACGTCAGGCTTGCATCTGTCCTGCTCTCTCCTACTGCTCTCTCCTACTCTGGGCAAGCTGCATCGACCCGTGGACCACCAGACTTAAAGGCAGCACCTCCGTGAGAGCTTCTGGGAGGCCACCCCTGGGCAGGGCAGCTGGGCGGCTGTTCAGCCACATCCTTCAAAGGAGAAGGTCCTACAGCACACTTCCAAGAGTAAGCAGTGGCCTGATGAAGTACTGAAATGAATGGGACTGACTTCCTGGACGAGAAAACAGTTTTAACTTGATTTCTAGGAGGCAAAGCCTGCTGAGTTCTGGCATAAATGGATTTCTGCTGTTTTGATGCACTTTTGAGACATACGTCCAAACTCTCTCCCCACTTGGGAATCTGAACGTGTAGCATCAACACTGAACTCTCTGTCTGCACTTAAACTTAGCTTAGGGAAAGGTGGGGAGGAAGTGAAATATAAAAATATTCAAGCAGGTTATGTCTAGACATCCTAGGATGATTTCATTATTTGGCAAGATTGTTTTTCCTACATAATTATCACCTGAGTGCTTTTTTAATTAGCTAAAATGTTTTACTTTTTAAACTAAAAACAAAGAATATACAGTATACTTGAGTTAAACTGAAGTTACAACTTCATTTAAGAAAATAGGTTTGACCCAAAACTCAGTGCAAGTGGCAAAGTTGACCATTACTGTACAGTATCTGCAAGGAAAAACAAAAAACAAAAACCACAATGCTCAAATCGACACCTTTTGGTGATGCCCAAATCAAACCAAACAAACAAACAAAAAAGCTCAGAAATAGAACTTCCAACAAAAAAAGAGCTTCCAACATTGAATTTGTCCATAAATAAGTACAAATTGAAATTGAACTGCGGAGCAAGAAAAAGGACCATGTTAACAGTTACCAAAACTAGCTCTGGCATCAAAGACAAAAGAAGAGGAATGTTGGAACCTGTTTATAAATGAGAAATGAAGTTTCCAGTTTTAGCATGAGAGAACTGAGGCATGCAGGACTTTTGCATATGGAGATATATATATATATTTTATATATATTATATATAATATGTACAGTCTAGCTATAAAACTTTGATGTGTATAGAAGCTGTCTTCAATGAAAAAAATTGAACATTCAGAAGAAATTCCTGAGATAGGATTTGTGACATGGGCCACTGAGAAAAAAAATCCGTGGTTGGGTCCTAGAGGTGTTATCGTCTATCCCTGTTAAGATTGAAATTAACCCACAGACAGGCAGTGTCACCACTGCTGTCTTTCCTTGCCTGGGCAAGGGTAGCACCATTGTGAAGGTAACGATCCACTGTCCTGCTTGCAGAGAGGAGGGAATATTCAGAAACGGTATTGCTGCTAAGACCGCTGTAGTGTGTGCCAGATTCGCTCCTGGCCCCTCCAGGTAACAGACGACCAGCGCCACGGGCCGGCCGAGGAACATCCGGTGGGAGAGGCATGAGGATGGGGGTGGCAGGGCCGAGTCACTAGGTGTAATCTTTCCTGGGCTGTTCGTCAGTTGTACACTTATCTGTCATTTCCTGGCAGAAGTCCACGGTCACCGTTTGGCTCCTGGGTTCAAGAGGAGGTCCTCTCTCTGAGAAGTTTCCTGGGTCAGGACCTTCCAGCCGCCTCCCGGAGGTACAATTCTCTGAGGTGTTGCTGGGTGCCCAGGGGGGCCCGGGAGGAGCCTGCTCCAGGCAGCAGGGCATGCTCTCGCCCACCGCACACTGGGAGGCTGCAAGGTTCTGCTCAACCCCCAAGGGCACAGGGTTAATACTGGAGGCTGCGGGGAGATCCATGGGTCTGAGGACAGGGCAATACCGATGCAGGGCCTGGATCTGCTCGGGGCTCTGGATATCTCGGCAGACTTCCTGGGAGAGGCAGGAGAAGTTGTCCAACAGTTCCCCCATGCATGCTTTCAGTTGGTTCCTCTCTGACAACAGTTTCTCTTTTTCACATACCTGGGCAATGCAGAAAAAAGGAGAAGGTTTGAGTAAGCCTGAATTGGAGGATAGAAGACTTCGTTTCTGGGGTTTTTTCTAACATTTGCTTTTGTTTCCTATTCTATAATGTAACTCATAAATGACTAGGTCAGGATCTAGAAATTAAAATATATATATATATATATATATATTCAGGAAGTCTGGACACATAGTTCTGTTGATGTCCCATCTAAGTAGCTCATCCAGATGGGCTGCTGACCCCAACATGGCCCGGCCAGATGACCAGCAAAATTGCCACCAACCAGAAACCTGCAGGGAGTCAATGGTTTGGTTTCTTGGTATTTGGGGTTGGCAGAGAATCAATTGGAAAACTCTCAGTTCCCAAACCTTACAGCTGAAAATCACCCTCAAAGTACCAGGGTACCATCTTTGAAGGTCAAAAGTAACTAACTAGCAGTAATTTCATTGTGGAAACAGCTGCAGGCTCTCTTGCCACTGTAGCAGAGCTGATGAAATACAACCAATCCTCTCTAAGCCTACCAGTGGGTAGAGCACCCATTCTCCCTGGACAGTGAAATGTGCAGACTGAGCCCTCACGTGCTAGCCTGAGGCTCAGACTTTTCCACTCAAACCAAATCACACACACGCTCTTCCTGTACCGAAATTCCCCACCCCATCACACAGATGGATTTAGCCGCTGCAGGGGGAGATTCATTAAGGCTCTACCATAAACATCTAAATGAGGTGAGGAGATGGGGAGGTTTCATGAGGCTCACACAATGAAACAGAACAACTGGCCATCTGAGCAGCGTGGAGTGAATCCTTTTGCAAGGGCAGGGAGGCGGGTGAGGAGAGGACGAGAAAGAAAATGACGAAGAGGGCAAGTATCAAGCATACAGACAGCAGAAAGAGCAGGTCTCCTCCGTGGGAGCGGCACGTGTAGGGAAGCGCATGCAATCTGGCAGGCAGCATGGGCATGTGTGCCGGAGAGAGATTTACACGGGGATAGGGCACCTGCTAAAATATTTATAAATTTATCAAGAAAACATGTTTTAAAAATGAAAAATAAACAGATGTACAAGTGCAACTCGAGAGAAATACATTATGCGAGTTTGCAAGAGCTGAGGGATGAGCTGGTGACAGAGCGGGGGTGGGGAGTCGGGCACCCGTGGGTTCCGAGGCTGGGTTGGGGCGGAGGTGGAAGGTGCCCTCGCCTGCCAGCGCCATCCCTGCCACGCAGACCAGGTGAATGTGCACAGCGCACCGGCTAGAGGGTGTCGGGTAAGAAACAACACATTCTGGGAGCAACCCTGGGGATAAAAAAAAGCCTACATTTGTGAATGTGCATCCTGAACTTCCCTGTCACCTGGCAATCCGCGAAGCGGGGAAGGAAACACCTCTGGGGCGTGGGGGAGAGGAATCCTGGTCTCCATGCTGCCCGAGCCCCCATGCTGAGGGATCACTCCCTCCTCCCCTGCCCGTATGGGCCACAGTCTAGGGGGAAGGAAATGACAGGCTGTGTATGACAGTGTTTTGGCTCTGTGCAGGAAAGGCAGTCTAAATCAAGGGACTGGGTAAAAGCATGACGCTCTAAGTCACAGGTGTCCACTGCTGAGCATGGGAAATTTGCACTCGGCTAAAAACACAGCGTACTGTTTCAGGGGTTGCTAAAAACGTGTGTGGAGCACCCGGAGATGGCCACTTGGTTTTCCAGCTGAGCAAAGCGCAGCAGGTATCTGCCTGGCATGTGGCTTAGACTTCATCATTTGCTTCAAATTACAAAATGACCCAGAGCAGAATGCTAATTACAAAAACCAGACATTTCTCAAATACGGGTGGTTAGAGTTATCCTACTGCCCGAAGAGGAGCCTAGTAGCACTGTCATTACCACAGACCCTTGCCCTAGGCAGGGAATGGTCTACCCAGCAGGCTTTTGGAAAACCCACCTCTACGGCAGGAATGTCTTGCCTCCTGTGGGTTAGATTAAATCTCTGTTGTTGTTGTTGGGACAACATCTAAAGAAAACCTTGAGAGAAAACAGCAACCCATAATCCTATCACTGGAACAATCACAATTTCAAGCAAATTTAGGGCAATAGACCTTTTCTGCAAGGCCAAAATGGGTCCAACACAGGTTCAAAAGTGAGTTGGAGGTTCAGAAATGATCAGGATGCTGTCTGTGCATTTGAGGAACTCAGTCTCGGGGCAGAGGTGGGTGGGGAGATGGATATACAAACAGATCGTCCAAGACTAATGTGATGAGCACGTAATGAGAGCTCAGAAGGTTCCAACGGCAGGATTCAACCAAATGGGGAGGGGAGTCAGGGAAGGCAGGCGTCCTGGCAGGCTACACTTGAGCCCACTCTTAGAGAACAACGGAGATAGTTAGGGAAGGAAAAAGTAGAGGAATATCTAACAACGTGGGTGCAAGCACAGAGGTATGAAACCGTAAACATGGGAGAACTGCAGAGGGCTGGATTTTATTCAGAGTTAAGTCCTGGGAAGGGAGTGGATGGTGATGCTGGAGGGTAGCTACAGACTGAATCAAGGAGGGCATGAGCTTGATTTCACAGGTGATGGGAGCCACTGAACATGGGCAGATTTTCTCTGCTTGGTATTTCTTTTTTGGCAGGGGTGGGGGTGGGGAGACCCTGAGGTCCAGAACTATCTTGGTAACATGTAACATTTCCTTGTGCTATTCCAACCTTCATCCTTGCTCTTAGGTTCTCATCAGGAAGGTGGTTTATGATGAAGTAAAGGATTGCTGCAAATAGTACAAAGATGCAAGCTTAGATCATAACCATGTTATGTGGCCTTCCTGTTATTCAGCCTGAGACGTGATCTTCCAGGAAGATGATTGGAATAAGGCTAAGCTGATTGTCTTCCAGGCTACTAGAGGCCACATAGACTGACAGCCTGTAGCTTTAGGTAGCTTCTCAAGCAGAATGGGGCAGGGCCCTCAGTGTGAAGGGGCGTGCAGGTGGGTGTGTGCTCTCTGAGGCAAAGCATACTTAGAAACAGGGAAGAGGTGACAACCATTTTGAGGCAGAATTGCAAAATCAAGGAATCTGTGGTTGCAAAGGGCTTGAGGAGATATCTGGCTGGACTCCTGCCTCGAGTAGGGAAGGTATCCTGTCTCTAACCTCCATTCCTCAGCAGGAGAAAAGGCAGTGGTAAAAAGGTCACAGGACAGGAATCAGAAAACCAGGCTTCTATTCAAGCTCCACCACCGGGCAGTTACCTAACCTCTCTGCAAATGGTGATAAAATAGTCCCTTAGGGTTGATATGAGGATTAAATGTGATAAACCACAGTAGTTTAGAATAATGCCTGGTCCATACATACATGTTGTAAGTGATAGCTTTTATTACATATGGAACAGCAAATAAAAAGTCACTATCTCTATATGGCTGAAGGACATAAAAAAGTGACACACTGTGACACACATGGCAGACATAAGGCTATTAGTGCCATTGAGAAACTCATTTAAAAGTAAGCCCACACTTCCCTGAACGGTGACCCTCCTTTCTCCTTCTCCAGCCTTCATACTACAACTCTGCGTCGGTCCTGGTCACCACAGGTTCTGACTGCTTGGATCTGGCCAACTCACCAGTTTGCGGATTTCACATTCTAAGTTCTGAATACAGTCCAGTTTCCTCTTGCGGCAGCGCTGGGCCGCGATGCGGTTCTTGCTGCGCCGCCGGACGTCGTGGATGAACTCTAACTGCTCTGAGGTCAGCTTGTGCATCTTAATCATCATCTGGAAATCGTTCCTTGGAAGATCTGTGATTTGATCTACAGGAAAGGGAAGTTTGACCTGAAACCAAGAATAACAGAATATGATTATGGCAGGTAGGTTTTAGTTTTCATTTCTGGCAGGTAGAAGGTTAAAAAAACAAAAAACAAAAACGTAAACTCTCCTTTATAGGATGACCACGCAGTAACACTGAGAGCAAGCAATGATGCATTCTTTCCTGTTTCAACTATAAACAAGATGTAATATTTGGATAATCACACAGAATGTGAAGACATAAATTACAGTGTGTTTATCATTCCTGAGATTTTTGAAGAACATGGTATGGAAAGTACTGGGAAATGCATACTTTTTATTGATGTAGCAATTTTGTAACAACAAATCTATATTCAGCTGAAATCTATCCTTCCACAAGACGTATAGCTCCAACTTAAAATTGCAAGTTATAGACAGATATTACCTAAAGAATTATCTAAAGCTTTTGAATGAGAAGCATTGCATACCTTGAAGAAGATGGAAAAATAAAGCCATCAGCATGATTTCTTAGTTGCACAAGGGAGACCCAAGGGGATCAAGTCGGATAGGCTACACCAGTGTGAACTAGGTGTAAGACAACTGGGCTTCCTCACTAGGTAAGAGTCTGCAGCCAGGCTGCTTTACCTCTCTGAACCTCAGTCTCCTTATCTGCAAAATGGGGCATGCTTTGTAGTTCATAAGTGCTACATAAGTATTAGATATTGTGGCAGATTTTATTTTCCAAAAATGGCCATCCCATCTCCCAGTCCTCCATCAAGAGGTGGGATACATGCTCCTGCCTCTTGTCCAATAGAACGCAGCGGAAGTAATGGTGTGTAACTTCAGAGGCTGGGTCTTAAGAGGCGTTGCAGCTTTTTCTTCAGTTTCTTAAAGACTGCTTGCTCTGGGGGAAACCAGCTGCCATGTCTTGAGGCAGCAGCCCTATGGAGAGGCCCACGTGGAGCAGAACTGCCATTACCAGCCAACACCCAACACCCAGCATCGACTTGCCAGCCACGTTAAAGAGCCACCCTGCAAGCAGACTTTCCGGGCCCCAGCTAAAACCTCCCATCACAGCAACACCTGACTTTGACTTCATGAGAGATCCTGTTTAAGAATTGCCCAGATGAGCCATTCCTGAATTCATGAACCAGAGAAACTGTGAGAGATATTAAGTGATATCGTTTTAAGCTACTAAGTGCTGGTGTTACTTGTTATGCAGCAACAGATAACTAATGCAGGTATTATTACCAGGAAGACTCTTACTTTCAAATTCTTGGCAAATGATGGCAAAGAGCCATTACTCAAAGAGAGAATTCTCAAGGGATGGATCTATGGCCTCCCTCTATTCTGTTAAACACCTGGTCACATTCCTGTGGCACCTGTGAAATACTTAAGAATTGCAATTGATAGAAATATGCCCCTAAAAGACCCTAGTGCAGAAACTGAGCCATGGAGGGACTGCTGCTCTCTAGGGCCTTCCCAGCACCCACCAGGTACAGAACACAGGCCTGGACCTTCCAGCAGTTTGTCCCTACTCTTTCCAAGGATCTTGCTGTGAGGCAGAGACTTCAGGGCTCACTTCTGGTTCTATTTCAGAAGCCCCTGGAAAATGAAGGTCTTGAGTTGCTAGGCCAAGAGACAGAAGTAGATTTCCAACTCAGCTTTTCGTGGTTCCATTAGAGACTGCTCTGCTGCACCAGCAGATGGCACTATGGCCCTATATTTCCCTCAAGTGCTAGAACGGCGCTGTCCAATACAAATAGAATATGAGCCACATTATGTCATTTAGCATTTTCTAGTAGCCACATTAAAAGAAATAAAAATAAACAGGTGAAGTTAATTCCAATAACATCTTTTATTTACCCTCTAGATCCAAACTATTATCTACATGTAGAGAACATAAAAAAGTTGCGATATTTTACTTTTTTTGGCACTTAAATTTTCAAAATCTGAAGTATATTGGACACTTAAAGCACATCATGATTCAGACCAGCCATGTTTCAGGGGTTTAATAGCCACGTCTGGCTAGAGGTTGCCATTCGAACAGCACAGCTCTCGAAAACCAGATGGCGGACTTGAGTAAACCTGAGTAACTAGAAAAACAGGTGGACCTGGGGGATTAGTTCATCACAATGCTTCTGGGTGAAGAAACCAACCCCTCTTTAGTATTCAGATGCTGCAGTGTGAGATATCTGCTCTTCAAGGGAGCGATGATGAGGGTATTTTATCCTGAGCTATGGCTTTTTCTTTGGTTGCATCAGATGCAGGCAGACACAGGTCTAGATCCTGGCATTTGGTGGCCAGTTAATCTCCACGAGCAAAGCAAACATACTGAACGATCATTCGCTGTTTTTGGGTCTGGGTGCAATTCCTTTGTTAGGATATTCCATAGCTATGAGCCTGCTCCCATGTGGCATCTGCTGAAGGCTCCCAATGGGTACCTGGGCACAACTTCCACATGGTGAACTGTGTCCTGTGACACCTGCAAAATTTTGGCTCGAGAAAACAAAATTGCAACAGGGCACATTGCACCACTCTCAGCTCAGCCCGGCTCCAACTACTAAGGATGGGCAGCCAGGACAAACAGCTCCTTGTTATGGTCCCAGGAAAGGGCTTTGCCCATGGGCTGTGTTTGCAGAAGGCTTATAATTATATGAAAGAATGTTTGATTTCCCTGTTATACTCTTTGGATAACAAACAGACACTCAGATCCTGGACAGGGCCTAAATGACACGGATGTTTCCACACAAAGCAGGAGCCTTGTTTGCACAGCAGAGATTGCAGAACATTTGAGGCTTGTGAAGTTTTTTCCCTCTGCTGACAACAAGGCAAATCTGCTTCTGGCTCTAAATTGTGTTTACTTATTTCCAAAAAGAGAAAAAATACCTATAGTTCAGGCCACAGGGAAAGTCAAAAGGGCTTCTATACCAAGAGCTACTGTATTTAAAATCATCCAGACAGCAAGTATAAAACACCAGGGAAACAAGACAGAGGGCTGACAGGAAAAGGGAAAAATCAACAACGCTAGTTTCAAAGTCCTTGAAGCAAAAGGCCATATAAAATTTCAGCAGAGCTGTTGCAACGCAAGCTGCATTTTAAAGACAGTCCAAACAAAATAAAATCGTCAGCTGTAGATTTTGTCCATGTGTAAAAACATCACAAAACTCTTGTTTCTTTTTAAAAGGCTCTGCTACTCCACTGGAAAGGGAGAACTTCCATTGACTAACAAAAGGGGAGTTCCTGAAGCGGTTCTGGAAGGCACACTGGTCACTTTAGCACATCATTTATTATTTTCAGGGTAGTAAATTTCAAGGGCACAGGCATCCTCCCTGGAAATCAGGAGCAGCCACCAACCTTCAGCTCCTCTCATGGCACATGCAGAACGATCTACTTACAGGCTCGCACCACCCGAACATTCCCCAAATGTGGCTGAAATGCCAGATAATGGGAATTGACTTTGGAAAGCTGAGACACAGTGCTACGGACCGAGTCACGTCCCTCCACAGAGACATGTTTGAGCCTTAATTTCCTGGTCCTGTAGAGGTGAATGTAATATGTAAATAGGATCTCTGAGGATGTTATTAGTTAAGGAAACACAAAACTCAATAAGGGGGGGCCTTAGTCTAATATGACTAGAGTCCTTATAAGCAGAAGAAATTTGGACGCAGTAGTAGGGGACGGGGGGTGTGGGGGGCAGAGAGACAACCTCGTGATGGCAGAGACTGAGTTACAGATTGCTGGCAAGCCAGCACGTACAGCCTTCAGGGAAAGCATGGCCCAGTGCTGATGCCTTAATTTCAGACTTCCAGCCTCCAATACTGTAGGGCAATACACTCCTGTGGTTTAAGCCCCCCAGTCTGTGGTATGTGTTATATACATCCCTGGCAAGCTAAGGCACACATCGAGAAGGCCAAAAAGTCCTCTTCCATTTCTTCTGGTGAGTTATTACAACCCAAATAGGCCCTATAGGGCTTTACATCTTATTTACTGGCTCCATATACTTCTTCCCAAATTTTACTTCTCAGCATTGGCTTGGTTTCCATTCGCTGGCCCCTCCTAAATAGTGCTGAACACCCAACCTGATGAGAAGATGAGTCCTGCCAACCAACCGTCACTATCACCTGTCTGAACAGCTTCCAGTTCTATTCTGCCAACCACATGCAGCTCTTGTTAAGCAAGCTGCCTATAAGCAGAAAGGCACATGTGATGTGTGGGTGCTGATTTCTCCACTGGCTCTGGGGCTGCTGCCTATATGCTGTCGCCCTGACTCTTTGGTTTCCAGTAGAGACATGGAGAGTCAAGGGCAGCCAGTGAGTCAGTGAGCCAAGGGCCCTAGAGGCACAACGGGCTGGTGCCACCCCTTGCATAATATGCTACTGTTGACTTCACCCAACCCCAGTCAAGTGCTGACTCCTCTCTTCCCTCCAGAGCCTGATGGCAGGAGCTCGGCCAGAAGACTGTGTTTGGTGCTGTACTTGCAACTGGCCTGTGAGAGAAGAGCCAGGGGTGGGTTAGAACTTGTGGGTGCTCCAGCTGTTTTTGGATGAAATGGATGGGCTCTGCAGTGTGCTGAGGGGCCATGGGGCTGGTGGAGGGAGGGAGGAAGCTGTGGCATCTGGACGGTGAATGAAACCTAAACATGCCTCCTGTGTGCAGTCTACACCGGTGAGAGAGAGGCCCGAACAGAGGGTGCTGAGGCTGCACCCTGGAATGCTGGCTCTCCCTTGACACCAAGCAGAAATGAGCTACTTCACTTCTCTCCCCCCTGCCAACAGCTATCCCCTCTCTGCAACCAAAACCATCATGCTCTTTCTCTCAGTGAAAAAGCATCTTTCAAAAATTATATAAGAAATGTAACTTCTTTTCAGCAAATTCAAATATGAGACTTATTAAAGAAGGAAAAAAAAAATCTCAGCTCAAACCATGACTCCCTTGCTCTGGTGAACTTCCCTGAAAACTCTTGTTTTCTCTGCATGTTTTTTAACAGAGTCATAATCAGAAGGAATTATTTCTATCTGGCCTCTTATACATTTTGCTTGCCTGATGTGCTTGTTTGGTTTTCTGGGTGGGGGTTATTTGAGAAGCAGGATGGGGCTGCAGGTTTTGCAGCAAAAGCTGAAAACAAGCATTTGTTTCTTCCAGAAATCCCACTGGAAGACCGATTTGTGAATATTTTGCCCCATCTTCTTTCTTGATTTCACTATCAGGTCAGTTGATTAGAAAGTGCGGGAGAGAAAAGGGTGGAGTCACACTAACATAATGCCCTAGCAATGATGAGTCCAACTGGCCAACTCTTCAACGCCCTTAACACCAAAGCTCTCCCAGACCCACAGGCAACTCAGGGCAGGGACCATGAGGCCCGGTGGTCCGATGCTGCTGTAGGGACAGCTGGAATGGGACAGTCAGCTCAGGCTAGGCAGGTGTGACAAAGCACCCCCTCCCAGACTAAGAAAGGTTTCTGCACAATTGTCCATCTACATTCTATTCTCAGGGCCCAGTTTCTGGAACAAATGCAGGGCACTTGGAATGTAGTTATGATACTGCAATTAATCAGCTGTGTGATCTCAGGCAAGTCATTCATTCTCTCCTTGCTAAAGTTCTTTGAGGATCTGTGAATCAGAGGGTGATCATACCTGCCCTACTTAGATTACAGGGTTGTTAGGAAGAATGAAATTGGATAATAGATGAAGAAAGTTCTTGTAAAAGCTGAAATGCCTTGCAGATACAAGACATTATTAATATTATTTTTTTTATCAGCTCTATCTTTCCACAACTCGTGGTTTCTTCTTCCAGACATTCAGCATGCTTTGGTGCCCCAGATGCTAAGAAAGGCCTTCCATAAAACATGAAACATTGTTTTAATTAGATACATGGCTGACTTCTATGCTGCCCAGTGAGGACTTGTTTTTTATTTAGCAGACACTTCTAGAAGCATGACTGATTCACCGAACCACAAAAATGATTCTGAACATTTTCCACACAACATGTTTCTGTAAGTCAGCATTATGGGTGGGAAGCGTTAGACTCAGACTTGGTTCTTTTATTCTACACCATTTCAGTCCTCGATCTGGACCTTATTTCTTCCCTCCCTCCACTCTCTCTCTCTCTCACACACCCACACACTCACACATTTTTATCCCTCTTGACAAGAAACATGGACCACGTCCAACTAATCAATACTTTTGGCTGTGTAAATCGACTGTCTTTCTAGTGCTTCTTTGCTAAAATCCACAATTAATTAGAAATGCTTGAGTACAAAACTGCCTCACCAAGAGGCTTACTATTTAGAAGATGCCCGTGACTTCTCTGTAATTTTCAAATTTAAAAAACAGATCAGTAAGCCACAGTGAGATCCACTTCACACCTACTGGGATGGCTATATTTAAAAAGATGGACAATACCCAGTGCTGGTGAGGATGCAGAGAAATTGGGATCACCATATACTGGTGGTAATATAAAGTGGTAGTTCCTCAAAAAAGGTTAAATATAGAGTTACCATATGAGTCTGTAATCCCACTCCTAGGTATATCCCAAGAGAACTGAAAACATAGGTCCATACAAAAACCCATGCATGAACATTCACAAAAACATCATTCATAATAGCCAAAAAAGTATAGAACAACCCAAATGTCCAGCAACAACAGGCATGGATAAACGAAATGTGGCATTTTCACACAATGGAATACTATTCAGTCATAAAAAGGAACGAAGTACTGATACAACATGTTACAACATGGATGAACCTTAAAAATGTGATGCTAAGTGAAAGAAGCCATACAAAAAAGGTCATATATTGTAAGACTACATTTATATGAAGTGACCTATAGAATAGCCAGATCTATAGACAGAAAGTAGGTTAGTGGCTGCCTGGTGCTGAAGGTAAGAGGTGGGGAAGGGGCATTGGGAGTGTCCACTACTGGGTACAGGGTTTCTTAGAGTGTACTCAAAACCACTGAATTGTTCACTGTTAACGGGGAATTTATGGTAAGTAAACTATGCCTCGATAAGAAAGAAACTGTATTAGATAGATGTATGTAAAATCAACGTTACAGTAATATATAGAAATGTAACTTTCTCTACAATCCCTCCCCAACTTTGCTTCCAGTTTTATCTTATTCTTTATAATTGTGTTTGTTGTTCATAACATATATATGTGTGAAACAAATTAGGGCCTTGTTTGTGTGTTGTTCTGTGACTGTTTCCACTTAACATGATTTGTTCAATTTCTCATCATGTTAAATAAGAAAAAAATGCCCAAATGGCTTCTTAAGTAATAGAGCAAACCCAGAGTCATAAAAAGATTGGTACATTTGATTGCATATGGTAAAAGAGAGCATACATGAAAAAAGAGTCTAGAAGAAAAAGTTGGCAACAGTTATGAGAAAGCGTTAATATTCCTAACTAATATTAGGGATTAAAGTTTGTATAATTGATTTTAAAATGTAAAGCAACGCAAAAGAAAAATGGGCAAAGATATAAATAGGCAATTCACAGAAAAGGAAATATAAATGGAGAATGAACACAAGGAAAGATTCGTTAGTTGTCAAGGAATCCTTGAATTTTGCCAGTGGGACTGGCAAAAACTAAAAAGACAGGTCGGACAGGCAAAAACTAAAAAGACACATAACAATTAGTACTGGCAAAAGCAGGGGGAAATGGACATTCCAAAGTTGCTGAAGAAGACATGAACTGCTACAACCATTTCAGAAAGTAATCAGTACTTAGTAAATGAGTATAACCTTGAACCCGCTTAATGGGACTCTAACCCACAAAAATAAATGTACCACTACTAAAGACATGTTCACAAAATGTTTACTGTGGCAAAGTTTGTAAGAAGGAAAAGACTGGAAACAACCGGTTAACATCTTTAGAGAGCTGATGGGTGAATAAATGTGATTTATGAAAATCATGGATATTAAAAAAGCACGCCTTAGCCTTCTATGATTCCCCTGGAGGTAAGCACCCAGTAGAGAGCTAAGGGAAAAAGCAAGTTGCTGAGTAATTATACAGTATAGCGCTATTAAATAACACCCCAGTCCCCATAGATGCGAACATACTTGTATACTATTGTGAGCTTATACAGAAAGCCTGTTAAACTGAGTATATTAGGGGCTGGGTATGCTGAGTTTTATTTATTACTATTATTTCTTAAAGAATGTATTTTTTAAAAGCTGACTGTTGATAAAGGAAAATACCATGTCTTCAAAGCTAGGGAATAGTTCAAAAGGATGGCAATGCTTAGGAGAAGGAACAGTTACTTAACGTGGGAGGACTGTACATTTTTTAGAGTATAAGGTATGTTAACACTTCTAGTTTCTCAGCTCCTCACAGAGATGGAGAAGAGTGAGTGGGTCTAAGGTATTAGGCTGGTGGCCAGAGGGAGGTAGAAACTCTTTTTTCGTTCTTGGAGCTCACTTGGAAAAGAAGGAACCTGCAGCCCACATAAGAGCACACTGAGACAGAAACAACATTTGCCCTCTTCCTTAATGCCTCATACAACTGAGAGCCTCTAACAGAGAGAAATTTTAAAAACTTGTTTTATTCAGTCATGCTAACAACGGACTTTTCAAGTTTGAGTTGTCACTGCTCTAGTTAACTAGAAATGTTGGATCCATGAAATAAGTCAAGTGATGGCAGCTAGAACACAGCAGGCACTCCAGAGAGAATGGCTTCTTCTGGCTCAGTTTGGGAAAACAAGTTATAACTTCAGCTGTGAAAGATTTGCCTTCAATGTTATCACAAGGGACAACATTTCTTCCAGTGTCCCATTAGCTCAAGGAGGAGGCTGCTTCTCAGGGACTTGTGTTGA